>JAGDQP010028097.1:2144-24416 GCA_022664845.1 Lepisma saccharinum
TTCATCCAGCAGTGGATAGAAAACGGCTGAATATGATATATATATATATATATATATATATATTCCCCTTGCTCCTCCTAAACTTGGCTGGACCCCCTATCATTTTAGGTTAGCTACGGACCTGTTCTGTGTGTCTTCTTGGTTTAGACCCAAATGGTTTGTACCAAGTGTTAACGCGCTGTTCTCTTTTCTGCATAATTAAAATCTTTAAATTGAATTTATTCATTCTGGCATTTTTGCCTCAGACGGAGATGAGTTATAGGATGAGGAAAGTAGCGACCAGTACCTTACTAAAAGTACTGATCCGGCATTCGCCTGGTGAAAATGATTGAATCCCTTGTCAGCTGACCAATGGCGATTTCGAATCCATACAAAACGTGAAGGAGCCATTGCGTGGGACATGTTTTCTAATACGTAAAGACTGCCACAGCAGTGCACCGTGAGATCAGACGATTCACGCATGGTGAGGCCACCGGTATTGGGCACCTTCCACATCGTTGACTGTGTGTGGTGGATGCTTTGGCAAAAGACGTCGATGGACTCTAGTTGCAACTAATATGTGTCTGTAGACTTTATGCTTAATTGAACGTATACTTGTCATGTTTTGTATGCTGTACATCGAGATAAAACACGTGCAAAATAAAACAATGTTTGTATTGTTTTTGTCGTATGCTATATCCTGCTGGGGATATGTATATTTCTCCAACTTCCTACATGTAATGCTTACATGTGTCCTCACCGTCCATTTCCTGCACCTCCCACGGTGCTGAATGACCACACCCGGCGACGTCTGAGGGAACAGACAAGCAACCGTGTGCGATCGGACTGCAGAAATGAAGTCAGGACGTCCTAGGAACATTGTCTTAGTCGAAGACCGACCAGTGTGCCGCTACTAAACGCTGCCAATCGGAGGAGGCGACTCATATGACTTCAAGTACACTGATATTTTGCCTGAAAGGGCTGACAACGTGTAGCCTGGTCAGATGAGTTACGTTTCCATTTGGTACGTGCAAATGGTGGGGCTTGGGTGTTGCGCAGACCCCATGAGGTCATAGACCCATGTTGTCAAGCTGAAACTGGCGATGGCTCCGTTATTGTGTGGGCCGTGTTTGCCTGGCATGATTTGGATACTCTGGTCCGATTCAAATGGACATTGATCGTTGAGCGCTATGTTAATCTGGTTATTGACTATCTTCATTGTTTACAGATTTCGTCTACATTGCCAGAAATTAGATTTTTCCAGGATGATAATGTGCCATGTCACGTTGCCGAATAGTCTGACTGGTTTGGGGAACATTTTGGCAATTTGTAACGTATGATTTAGCCCCCTAAGTCGCCGGACATGAACCATATCTAGCACATGTTTTGTACCATCGAACGGGCTATTTTCACCCAAGATTCTCACCTGCAATAAACCTCGAATTGTGGACGGCAATCGAAATTGCACCTCTTGACATTCCTCCAGGGGACTGCCAGCGATTTGTCGCGTGTCTACCACGTCGAGTTGTTTCTCTTTGGCATGCTCTTGGGGTCCCACATGTTATTACGTAGATATCCCTTGACGTTCGGTGTAATAATCCTTGATGTTTTCCTAATAGACTGGCCTCTCCTGTTATCACAGCTTATTTTTAACTTTGGATTCGCCGACAGGGCTGGCATAATCCATTTTGCAGCAGAAGTTCCGCTTCACAATACCTGGCTCCATAATCGAAATCATCCATTTAGCATGTAATCAACCATGCAATATATTCCAGCGTCCGGTTTATAGATAATTACGATATTTAGAAAAGTACTTGTATTCAATCAAATCATAATTCAAAAAATTATAGTCTTTAAAACTTTAATTCTTCCAAGTTGTCTTTTGGAAGCCATACAGTCACAAAACAATAAATTAATACTTATACCAAATATGACCACTGATGTTCTACATATTGCTCTCAAGCGGAATAAGTGATGTTTACTTGAAGTGTGGGGATCTTATCTCCTTCTGTAGGTAAATTTCTATTTTTTCTGATACACTTAGCGTTTCAGCGTAATGTTTTGTACATATTTTGTTGACATGTTCATAAATTCCACATTCCTTTTCTTGCATCAGACGTCTTCCATTTAGATCTATGAGAGGGGAAAAAATATAATTTTACTTCACTGTTCGTAGCTAAACTGGTTAAGCAAATATTTTATTACTGACATGACCAAGGCTCTACCCAACTCGCACCAATAATTTTTTATGCCTTGGACGATCAGAAGCAATTACTTCTCTGAGAATACGTACGGGAAGTGGCTGAATAGCTATAGAGAAAAATTGTTATGAAAGTGATTGGAAAGTTCATCATATTGACGTATGTTAGATGTTTAATTAAAATATAAACGAAGTGCATTTAGAATGTTCAGTGTTATTTAAAACGAATACTAAAATAATTACACTTTATATTAGAGTGTAAGTTTGTAACTAGCATGTAAGGCGCTTAAGAGAATATTTTCCATTAAGATAAAACTGAAGTGAAATTTATATTTTTGCTGCATTAACTACTTGTAAGAATATACTTTCAACCAGGGGCAATTTCGTGCAAAACTAGTACATGAAGATTTGATTAGTTTTACAGGACTTTTCGGGAATGTTACAACTCTTAATTTTGGTGTCAATAGAAAGTTTGAATTTGAATAACTGTTGGTATTTTCTTTATTCATCTTGATAGCACTTTAATTGTAAAATACAGTTTTCAGTATCTCAAGTATCGTTTGGCTCCCTAACGCTAAAATGGTTGGATTTATAGATAATTTTGTTTCGCTGGATCATATGAGAGCTGGTCCTTGAAAAGGGTTGGTCCTTTTTTATCTTCATTTCAGCAGGCACTTTTTCTTTGCGAATTTCTTTTTCCTTTGTGTATTATCATATTTTGTCCAGGTTACTTTGTTTGTACTATAATGCGAAATACTCTTACAACATTAAACCGCTATAGCTATGAGGACGAAGATTGGGAGAGGGGTGATCTGTCAATGATACCATTTGCTGTTTTACCCAATAGTACCAATATCTGCCTCTATAAACATATTGCACTTAAAATGGAATAAGAAACTTTTACTACTGGAAAAGTATGAATAGTTTGTTATGTCTTTATACTAAAATAACAAATACTTATTAGGTTGGTTTTGAAACAGAATATTGTTCAAGCCACAAGGACCTCTTTCAAGATATGCGTTTTGAATGAAGTAAGAAAATCATTGCACCTGTGACATGTGACACCTACAATTTATTAACCAGAAAAAGATCTTGGAAGTGAAATTTGTGTTCAAGACAATTGTATTGACTTTAGCACTAACAACCATTGATATAAGAGATATGATTTTGCAACTATGTAATCTATGGGAACATTGATCTATCTTGACAGGAAAAGCGTTAGAAAGCTACGACAATAAAACTTTCAAATTTTCTTTGAAATACCAATAGTTAATTGCATATTTAGTATTTGAAGTGATTGAAACACTTTTTATTAGCGTTGGCCAATATCATTATCGTACATAAATTTACAAAATCAATACAGCAAAAAAGCATTTTGCATTAACATAACTTTGAAAGATATAAGCATAGCGTTAATCTTAATGTAGCATATAGGTTAAGTTCTTAATGAATTATTATTTCCAATACTATACACTACAGGTACGATGTATATGTAAATTATTCTATTGAATTTAAAAGTAATCTGCTCTTTGGATTATTCATATCTTTATTTCTCATATTCACCTGCAAAAGGGAAACAACGTACTAATGTGCAATTACCTTCTATTTCATTCTCAATGCATTCTATTTATTCTTAAGTTATTTGGATTTTTTCCTGAATTTTAATACGTAAACTGTATTGTTCGGTTTATTTGGTTGCTTCAATTTAAGTGTAACATGAAAAACAACATAGAATTGTTATTTCATAGTTATTCTAATATGCTCCAAATACTATGTAAGACGTTTTTGTAGTTAAAAAAGCGGAAACGTTTCCCTCAAAGGTATAATTTTTATTTAACATTAGAAAGCATCCGTATTATTTTCAAATGCAGCAACGTTTCGCTGAAACTTTCCTTTTACAATGATATTGTAACTTAAAGTTAGTATCTAATGTTTGTTTGTAGATAAGACAAAGAAGAAAACTATGATTAAATATGTGATATGTAAAGCGCTTTTCATGATTTAAAAATCAAATAAAAATCTTCTCTTAATTTTGAAAAACTGAGTGGTGCCTCTAGCCATAAGTTCATAAGAAAAGGTACGCCTTTATCCGCAGAAATTAAGGGGAACATCTATAGGGAATTCAAATTTTTTGTTTTCCCAAAATTTCTGAGCTATTATTGTTGCAGTTATTATAAGGTACTAACTGATTTACCACCCGATCGAGCAGAGTCCGGAGGTTTCTCTCCCCCTCACCCAAACCCTGCGGAGTGTTGAATCGAACAACTAAGATGCATTCCCCACTTGGAGGTTGGCCACCCTCAAATAAAAATTATGGTGTGGGTTGGTCATCCCCATCCTTCATTCCCCACGCCGATTGCGGATAAACTTGAACTTAAACGGCATAGAGAGTGTCACTATACATCTCAGCGTACCATAAATGTATGGAACTGTGGATTTTACGCTACCATCAGTAGTTTTACATGTCAACCCTTTCCAACCCCGTTCCTCATCTCTTGTCGACGGGGGCTGAACTTCGAGTTGTACTCCGTCACACATTCTGCAATTAACTGGAAAAGTAGAGTCATTTTAACTCCTTTCCTTGATAGTTAAAATAAAATAAGTTTTGCCTTATAAACTTTTGCGTTTTCGTTAAAATAATACACATCAGAGTATAATAAATATGACATTATCAATCTAATTCTATCCATTCATAATAGGTGGGAGAATGTCTTCGTTGACCCACTTTCTCCTACTTAATTTGAAAGTGTCAAAAAGAATGGCAAAACATATCCTAAATTTAGATTTATAAATTATGTGAAACAGAGTTTATTCCAGAAATATACATAAAAAAATAAGAAGCATGAACCCTTTTTCATGATCTTGTATCTGAATTAAGAAATTATTTCCATAAATATAAGTTTGTTTAACATAATATTGTTGGTTGAAAATAAAATATTTTGAAGTTTGAATTATTTTTGTAAAGGCCTAGGGATGTATTAAATCCGCGCCTTAGTAAATAAGTTCATGCCTAGGGATGAATTTTCTAGTGAAATAAACTATTATTATATATTTTACAATAAACTAATATTTACCAGAAATTACTAAATAGACTAAAGTTCGTGTTGTTAAACTGCAAACATACTAGCACTGACAAATGCTGCATTAAACCTTGTTAAAATCAGTTTCCTTTGAAATAACAAACATCTGCAAATACTTCTATTTATATAATATATTACTTCCGAATTTCACACACTTTTTCCACATTTGCTAAAAGAAGCATAAACTAACTAATAAACGATTCGTATGTACAACTATGAAGACATTTTTTCCTAATTGTTCAGCTCAGTTGAGAGTATGATCAAAATAGATCCAAATTAGTCACGGCCAGATTGTCCGATTGTTGGTCAGTAAGAAGGAAAATATTGAAAAATAATATCTCAGTCTGTAACCGGAATCAAAATGAGTTTTAGCGCACGTTCTGCGAAAAGCTAATATTCATGCTACTAGATGTTCATTCTTCCTCCAAATGATAATCCATTTTTTTGCAATTTTTTGTCATCTTTGGAGGATTTAGTGTTTTACATATTAAATTTCTCCGTGCTACACGCGCTGATGATAGGTTTTTGAAGACAAATTATATTAATATTTGCGATTGTGTAAGGATTACTTTTGTGAATGAACTGTTTAAAATGGAATAATGTCTTACGTTGAGCTTAGAAGTCCTAAATGGAAGCAAACTGTCTAAATTATGCAAGTATTGCGTAAGTTATCAAGCCCAATTTCACAAAACATTAACAACGATCTTTCGAGTCCTTTTGATTTCTTTAGCGTTTCAAATATCCGCGAAATTCTACTGCCAGTACTCATAGATACGGATTGAGGACTCACGTTTACATGGAATGGCAGAAAACCATTTCCTAATCAGGAAATTGATATCTCAAACCATAGCCTAAGGCTCAATACCAGATTTTCCAACTTTGCAAAGCCACCCACAAATCTAATCAGTGACAAGCCAATTTTATTCTTTCGCTGATAGTAAAAACTAACGGTAACTAAAGGTAAAACGCAATGCAGTTTAAATGGGTTCGCTGCCATGAGAAATTAGTTCGATACTGGAAATTTGTAATCAGGTTTAATGTGTTTCCTTTCGATCGCATAAAGGAGTGAGCCGAAGTTTTCTAGAGGCTTTAAATAGAATAAATTTAAATTAGATATTTACTCAGTTGCTGCGAGTTAGTTAAGATACAACTAAATAAAGTTAGACCTTAACTTAGACGACAAATTACTTAGAAGGAAAGCAACGTTTTCCTCAAGCTGCTGCGAACTACAAATGTATTGGCTGTTTGCGGCTCTTGGACTCGCTTTCTCGTTCTTTGTATAATCTCTTCCGGATGAGTACAAAATAAAACTTCACAAGTGTAAATCCAAACTGCTTTTATTACAAAGAATCAGAGCCAATTTTACATTTATTTTGGCCAACGAAGTGCAGCAATCTTGAACGGATAGAACGTATATTTAGCACTAACAGAGAAGGGTGGGTTCTCCCCAGGAACATCTGAAGGTTCTAGCTGAACTTATTATTATACAACACAGTTAGCAAGAAAATTATGCAAAATAAGTGTAGGTTTCCGATGTGATTTCAGAAATAATGGCGTTGCTTTCTGAACAGAAAGCTACCTTTGCTTACTCTTACGAGGACTATTATTTTCTTTCTCGCTCATATTAATATTTTAATAACTCTCAAATATATTCAGTAGATGTATTTGAGATAATGTAAAGCTCAATTCTGAGTAGAATTTCGTCTACTCCAAATCCAAACGCCTTTAGATATAATAAACGTAAATTTTGATTTCTTAAACACTTTTCCAATACGGCCATGAACCCTCTTTTCAGGATATTTAAAATACCTACATAATTGTTTAATTATAGAGAATTCAATAAAGTTTTAATATTTTTCTTCTATGGAATGAGCCTACTTGACACCAAAATTCGACACGTATACTTATAAGAAAGGTTTTTGCTCTACAATCCCCATGTTGTTAATGGAACTAGTTAATTTAGTTTGCCAGTATATGGCAGATTTAACCAGTTTAAAAATTACAACTGACTTCATAATACCAATGATTGGAGATCACTATCAAACTCCAGTAATATTCATTACACCTAAAAATGACACTCCTTCTCTACGTAGATTTTAATTTTTCGTAATTTTAATAAATAGATTTGTTAATTTTCACCCTCATTTACACATTATGCCATATGCTTTTCCCAATTGAAAAGGAAATATTATAACAAATATAATACTTATCTTCGGACCATCGTCTTCATTCTTCCTAATTTATATTTAAACATAAAAGTTTAATTTCCTAGGTTTCAATTTGATTTTTGGAATTAATTTCGGCTATACCTATTGTTGGTTTATTTCACTTGAAGAATACATGTATGTTTAGTCTAAATTTATTAATCTTCCATGGTCACACTTCCAAGTATGTCATACAAAATACATATTGGGATGTGACACACTCCACACCATATGTAATAACCCTCACTCCAATTATTATGAAATTTTATAATAATTTGGTCTCTTTTAAGATATTGCCTACAATAATGGTCAAGAATATTATTGTCAATACATCTTAAAGTTAAAAAATATATTCACTTTATGCTTTAACATATACATTTTAGTTCATTACTTAAAGGCTAATAAGAATAACATTAAACAATAAACAATTCAAAATTTTTTGGAAATAAACTAAGTAATTCTTTTATTATAGACAAAACCAACGCGTCCCCGTAAAAAAATCAAATTATCGTCTAACATATCCAGAAGAAAGAGTCAGTCATAGGGTCAAACGAGATTACTAAGCAAATGGCGGATCCTGTCAATTTTAAAGTAAAATTAAGATTTTCCCACTGTTATCCAAGGCTAATCTAGCGATGTAAGCCATATCTCTGTCAAACTTGTAGTTACTGAGATATAGTAGGAGCACAAATGGATAATACTAAGCGATTCAAAAGAACAAGCTGGTTTTAGAGAAAGGATCTGCCAGTGTTAGGGTCAAACTGATAATGTTCCCCGCCGTTTCAGACAATGGCAAAACCAACGCTGTATTGTTCGTCTCTATGTAACTTGGAGTTACTGAGATCTAGGGGGTCAAAGAAACTTACAGGTGATTGAAATGAACTTACAGGTTTTAGAGTCAAAATGATTATTTCCCCACCGTTTAAGACCATGACGAATTCAACGGTTTGTGGCTAAACTCGTTCGGAGTTCTAGTTGCTGAGATCTAGAGGGACGGAGAGACAGACAGGACGGATCCTATATTTTCCCGTATTCACTCACGTTCATACGGATGCGCTAATTAAAAGCAGTTCTTAGATGCTGAAATAATAAATATTTCTGTAAGAATGCATAGAAATGAAAAAGGAGTTGTTTCCAGTATTACACCGTGAACAAATTGTAAGTATTAAGTAATTGTAAGTTTCAAAAACCAAAAAATAATCTTATAACTGTCCGTTATATTGATATCAGACGATGGCCATGTGCAAAGGCTAGTTTGGATTGAATGATTTCAAAGTTGGACCAACCTGGTTTTCAAATTTCAAGACAGCTCACAACATTGTTAGTCGCAAAGTGACGCGCTCTGTGACGTACAATTATGTTCAGTCAGAAGAAGAGATTAAGAATCTTCGATCGCATTTGCTATTGAATTCATCTAAAAAATCGATCCAAACTATTCTTGAACAGAATGTCTAAATACCGATCAATCTGGATTCAGTTATGAGATTCCCAGGAATGGCATACTATCTAACGTGGGTGAAAGAGACACAAATGTTGGAGTAACATTACCGTCTGGAATATCTCGTTCATATACAATTCACTGCTGTATCACTGCAGCTATTCTCATTTGGAAAAGTAACTTAAATCCTATATAGTGGACCCGAGAGGGCTTACGGTGTGTGTAACATGTGTCCGAGAAGCAGTCTTCGATCAAATTTGTTTTTCATATATCCATATTCATGTGCAAATATTTTTTTGTGTCCGAGCACAATAGTAGTTTATGATAGCATTACAGATGTATGAAGACTCACAAATATGCAAGTTACAGGTATGGGTATAATTAGTACAATACACATTGGACCGCGGAGAACTTTGCGTTTTAATCAGTTTAAACAATTTCCAGTTAGATACTTGGCGAACGTACCTTTGAGCTACAACGCTCCTTCTATATACCAAGACCATGATATTAACTCTGTATGTACACGTGCGTATGTGGAGCTACTGATTAATTTCGAGAAGTCAATCTTCCATTAGTTGTAGGCACACAAGTGATTAACTCTCGGTTGGATACGTAAGGAATAAAACGTCAATCTTTACAATAACTAAATTGAACGTGTTACTCTCTAGAAAGAAGCAAGAAGGGCGTACTGTTTTGATCTTACAGAATAAAGCTAATTCAACTGACACACTAGTTCTTGAGAGCAAACGATAAAGTAACTAAAGCGAAGAGCGTTTCCTTACTCCCGTCATGTATTTATCTCTTCAAGAATCGAATATATATGCGATCGCTTTGAATTTTGCATGTTCAAGTAAAATTGTATGTTCAAATAGTTGATAGCAGGTTTGAAGGATTAGAGGAACCGTTTTTGTTGTCGTGTATAAAATATGTTTTTTTTTTGTCTCAAGCTTTTATACAACTAAATAGTACTGCATGATTCGAAAAAACAAAATGCTTACAGATGATAAAGATACTTAAGAAAACAAAAAAAAATGATAAAACATGACGAAAAACTATCACTACTATACTATATCAGCCTAAATAATCTTAGACCAAACATTTTGCAAACAAAATTAACTTCGTGTATCCTAAAAATCTTAAGTTTGATGATCTGTCTGAAATTAATATCAAGGTTTTGGTAATCCCATAATTTATGAGTTTCAAAAATCAGATTATTTTACGATTTTTTGTATATTAAGACATTAGAACAATAATAATTTAGTAATATACATAATGTGCGGGTCATGTAGTAATATGCAATGGACATTTCTTATCAGCAAATTGTCGCGCAAATTACTTACATGTTTCCTTGAAAGAGCAAAAATAATTTCAAGTGTAATAGTTGACATACTGATTCATATAACTCGTACATGGATATTTGACACCGTCATTGTGTCAGCTAATTGCTACATATTGGTAAAAAGCTTACTTCTTGCAGCTCAAAAACCTAAGCTGAACTCTCGTCTACATTATTGAAGACTAGCCATTAGACTTCGGGTTAATTCTCGGTATAGATTAGCTAAGTACTAATTAAGTTAACTAATCTTTGAAATTAAAACATGCATTTTGGTTTAGGGTTACGAAAGTTGAATTTGAGGAAAATATTCAAACACGATATTTTTAATATTGTAATTTAATGAAATTGTTGGGACTGTTTATGACGTTAACGTTTTTTAAGTAATGCTAAGCATGTGGGTAGTATTGGTGTTTGCTAAGTTCACGTCTACTGGCATCATTGCAAAAGTCTTTAGTTAATGTGGTAAAATATATACCAAAAAATATATTTACTCAGGTCATTACATTAAGTTTTAATCTCTTATATGCGCTTTTTAATCGTATGCTCTAAGAATATACAAAATTTTGGTACAACCGGTTGAGTTGTTCCACATAAGAACATACATTGAATACATTAATCTAATTCAAGTTTTGCAATACTTAATACACCGAGACTAACAATAAACAAATGAAACAAAAAAAAATATGAACAGCTTCATGTTATCAGTATATGTACATATTTCTGTAGAATTTTCCTCTCAGACAAATCAGAACACTGAAATATATTCTAGTCGCCGGCTACGTTACGGCGTCAGTTCAATTCGGCGTCAAGTGAGGAAATAATTAACGTATCTAACGGGGTGAAACATTGAAAATGTTGGAAATTATTACTCTTTTATTACTTAAGTCTAACAAGGAGAGGATCTCAACCATCAACCAAGAGACCTGGATTTAGATCAAACCAAGCGAAATAAGTATTGATAGTGATCGATTCGCTTTGCCTTGTTGTGGAGTTTTGAAAATTTAATTTTCACTCAGAATTATTTTATAGAAAATATTTAACTTTAATTTGAATATATGTGAAAGAATTAAGGTGAATAAAACGAGACCCACACAATGTCACTCTAACTAAAGGCAATAGAGAAAACCTAAACAGTTGTCAAATCAGCATATAAAATAAAACTGTTAAATAAGGCATTTCATTTTAAATGGGGTTATATTCATTTTGGTCCCTCAGTGAGCATATTTGTGATTTCGGGTTCATTTCTCAAACACCTTTCAATATATACAAAAGTTTCTTTCAGAACGGTGTGTTAAGGTTTATAACAAACCTTATTGAAAGGAAACTATTGCAGATATCGATAGGTTTTTTTGTGAAATGAACCACAAAACACAAATTTGCTCACTTAAAGACAAAAATGTATTTAACCACTTTTCAAAGTAAACTCCTCAAATAGCAACATATGATTATTAAACCCCATTTACAAACTACTTATGAAATACCGGTATAATAAAACACTACAATTTGAGGCTATAATGCCACTTAATTGGTTTAACTTTTATACTAGGTTGCCAACACTGGTTAATAGGTGGCAATGCTGATTATGGATTTCAATACTGGCTTTGGTGAGTATTACGTTTTTTAAGTTTAGTTTTGATCAGTTTGTTTCGAAGATATTATAATTAAAGTTAAATATTTCCAATATAATCACTTTCAGTGGAAATCGAAATTCCGAAGACACTAAGTGTACAACAAGGCAACAACAACAACAACAAAAATATAATCTTCACGCTCAGTGACGTTGAGATCCTCTGCTTGTATCTGATTTTCTTGATTTTATTGCTTCAAACTATGAATTTATAATTCAATAACCTGTGAATCCTTTTTAAATTGTTCATAACTGAAGATGGTGCTGTGAGATCACCGAAAGTGTCATTGTTTACATTTGTATTGCGGTGAGAATTCAGCTTTTATCTTGTTGATTCGATACATAATCACACTCTTAACTTGGAAGTTTATTTCACCATTTCTAAAGGAAACTAACCTAATTTTACTTGAAATCAGTGATGAGTATAGTGGACCAGTTATCAACATCCTTCATATCGTTTCAGAAAATAATTGAAGCATTCTACCGAACAACGCTGTATAGCACATTTTGAAATATTTTGTGTTTGCAATGGAATCATGCTGTATGGAACATGAGTAACATACTGAAAGAATCGTTGCTCCATTTCTTAAAGTGTGGCATTCGCATGCTAGCAAATATCTTTCTCCGTAAGAAAGCATGTTTGCTCTGAGCGGAGAAATGTTGTTTTCTCGAAATCACTGAAAGGCGCCATACAGCGTTGTTCGGTGGAACGCTTCTTCAATTAATAAGTGTGCGTAAGGTAAGATCTTTGAACAGTGTGTACAAAGGGCGGCCACAATTAGAGACGTTCTCTATGCAGCCCCTGTGCTTAAGTATTAACATGAAAACCACTAGAAACTATACCTAATCTGAAGTTACTAATGTGTGTGGTAGACCAGCTATCTACATCATTGCCTTAATTCTAACGTAAGAAATATCTAGTGTAGTAGAAGGAAAAAAAATGCATATATCGTAAAATACTTATCTTCCCCCAGAAGGTTTTTATTGTTGTGGAAATCTCAGATCGTTTAGTAAGTACCAATGGTGGCTCCTTATATGAAACTGGAAGTAAAACTTGATCTCAGAGACTAAGATTTGATGAGCTCCGAAGTAAACATCTGGTTTCGAGCAACTATGTTCATAGTGTTTCCACATATTTCTCTGCGTCCTACAATAACGCATTTAATTCACGCATTATGCATTTTGCTCTTTTTATATTGTTTTAGATTTTGAGCTGAATATCTATAGTAAAAAAAACTTGCTCAGTTTAGGGCCCCTCAATCCTGTGTCCGGGGAATATGTCCCGTCCAGCAACGTAGATAGAAATTTCTCAATGAATGGGATACCTAGAAAACAATATCCTTGACAGTTATGCAACCCAAACCAATATTTAAAAATATTAACTAACTCAATCGCTTATGGAACTCGCAAGTTCATCGCCGCATTGACAAACGTTCGTCGTTGGATTCTACCCTGGGCAATATCAAGCCAGTTTTCATCACGAACACCTATTTCTCGAAGATCTCTTCTAATATTGTCCTCCCAACAACGTCTCGGTCTTCCGAAAGGTCTCCTTCCATCCGATCTTCCAAGCAGGATAGAATATAATCTTCGCTTTCTCCCATCCGAGCCACATGGCCTGCCCACTTGGGCATGTGTGTTTGTGAATTTTAAGAAGCGTTTGTTCCTGCTGCGATGAACTTGCGAGTACCGTAAGCCATTTAGTATGTTAGTAAGTAAGTTGCCCTCGTATAATCGTGACAGTTCGAAGTTAAAAGTTACTATTATGAGCCATAGAAAGTAACGTTTACCATAAGCTCATCTTCTCCCATTATGATCTGAAAGACCACATTAGATCTTACATTGTTATATTTATCTTAGAATGTCCAATGTATGTAATGTTAATTTATAATTCATACCTAATGTAACGAGGACGTCTGTTAAAGTTATTTCTTCTCTACGTACACGCTGCTTCAACCACAGATTTTAAATGTTTTTATATTTAAACTTTTCTCCGTTCTACCTTCAATGAGACTATCAGTGCAGGAATTACTAATACACTACATTCTTAGTTCCTGTCTAGAAATCGTCTTTTATTTTTGTTTTTCTTACCGGTGCAATCAATATGGATATCAAAGAATTTTTATTTTACTGGCTATCCTAAAGGTTATTTACCACATCTTCCTAGAAACTACAACGCAGAATGTACAATACGACCTTATCTGTTTAAGAATGAACTTCCGAGTATATTGGGACGGGCGTGAGTTATAGGTCTGTTAACGTCGTTACAATTAATTTTACATTTTAGCTAACAATTTTGTTTCCAAGCATAATTTAATTCTTTTGTTGTGGAAATACTCTCCTTCCAAGGTTATAAAGGTTGAGTCAAGAGGAGGTATATCCTCCATATCTCCCCTTACCTACGCCACGTCCCGTATGCTCCCTCTAGTTACGTACCTTCTATAGCTCAGCCTGTTTATGCTGTAAATAAATAAATCAATTATCCGCCAGAAAACAACACTTCACACTAAAATCATTGAAACAAATATTATTTTCTTCAGCTGCTTACTAAAGTATAATTATCTCATTACATCTCTTCCATGAACACAGCCCCTGGATTTGTTCTTCTGTCTCATCTTATGGACGAAGTTTTTACATACTTCTTTAATACAATAGTTTCCCCTGAGTGATTCTTTGGTAAAGCTCTGGCGCCGAAACGGTGGTGCCGAACTGAACGGGTCCGATAAGCAGCGTAGTGAATAAAAATTTAGAAATAGAGATGAAATTAGTAGCAAAGTGAAAATCTGTTATTCAAACTTTTAATACTATTGCACATTTGGAAACGCTTTCATTGTTACCTTATCCTAAATAGAATGCTCAAAGTAGTTTAACGTATATCTTAGAATTACAACAATTGCTTTGCAATATTTTGTTCCTTCATATAATATTAATTTTCTCTTGAAAGGGTGAAATGAAATTTCAGCCCATTATAAAAATTCTAAAACAATATTATCTGGAAAATCTAGACGATATTGAACCAATATATAGTCGGGAAATTCTATAGCTATCGAATTATTATTGCAAATGATAGATCAAAAATAAAGTTATATTGGAAAACTCCTGTAGAAAATCCTTAGCTATATATACGCAACAGAGGGCTGTGATATGCCTTACTATGTAATGAATTATGATGTAAAGTGAGTGATATCACAATTTCTAAAAACAAATCAATTTTTAAGAACAAATTAGTTATGTTATATGACTTATAATACATATCGTTGACTTTACGTACCATTACAACATTGCAACAGTTAAGTTGAACAACAAGTAATTATATCAATCACTGATTTATCAAATATGAAATAATAAATATTTCATTATAAGATTAACTTTATAAGTAGCGACGCTTGAAGCAATAATATTGTCGTTGTTAAGATTACTGTGAAGACGTATATATTTGCCATTATAAAGACAATCTAAAAGTAAAGCTCAGACGGACATTAATCTCTCGTAATATAGAAGAACACATGTTCGCAACATTTATTCTTTATAGAAAAGTGATTTAATATTAAACTAAGATGGTTCTTACCAATTAGGTAATACATTTTAGCATAGTTGATTCAAAGTCCTATCACCGGGAAACTTTCTCGAAATCTTTGTTGGATCAGTCCCCACAATACTTTATTTTAAAGCAAAAGGAATTAATGTATTCTTAATTCTTTGTTAAAGAATTCTAGACGATTTACTTTGATTTCGATCTGCAAATCCACAGGTCGTGGGCCGAGGCTTATATATGTTTTCAGGGTAGCTAGAATACCTTTCAGTCTAAAACAAATAATGGACCCCTACGGGCCAGCATGGATCAGGGGAGAGCGATATGGAAAGTAGTACTCCATGCTCTGGTTTGTAGGTAAGATTAATTTACTAGTATGAAATGACTGAAAGATAAACCTTCTGAAGGATTCAGCCAGAAATAAAGGATCTCTGTTGCGTAGCATGGGAATTCTGAAATTTAAGCTTCCTGAAAAAAAATCAGATTTTAATGTTTTAAAAGTCATTAACACGGATGCAATGCCGCTGTAACTCGTTTTCTGAATAGGGAACAGGAGGGAGAATCGAATTGGACCTCTTCATTTTATTCTACCCTAAAAATCCTATATTATATACATGTATAACATCTCGTATGGTAGGTAATTAACACACAGTTGAATGATTTACTTCGATGATCCTTCTAGTAGAGTGTTCCCAAGTTTTCTTTTTCTTTATGCTAAACCTACTTTAAAAGTTGTATCACACTAGAAACTGATAGTTTATAACTATGTACGGCTCAATATTAAATAGCACATGTCATTAAATACTTCATATCTGCTGATTTAATTTGTATTTAAAGATTTAAGTTTTATTGAACAAAAGCAAAGAAGTTAAAGGTAAATATTACAGTATTACTGCAACGTTTTCCTTTTTATATACGGCGCGAAAATAACAATATTATTCCCCAAAGTAAAATTCCTCTAACATGGTTAGTACAAAATTTCTATAAACAGCGCTGCAATCGCTGAATTTCAATTTAAAAACTAAGATCTTTGTAGAATGTATGTATACTAAAATCTGGAAACTGAAACTGAATTTATAATAATTGAAAATTAATTTATATATTTAGGAAACTGAATTATATGTAAGACAAATTGTAATTGAATTTAAATATTTCCTCGTTTCTGAATATTATGGCGCAAATTACCGCCAGTTATATTCAAAGATCGAAAATAATTTTAAGTTCAATAATGTTCTGTTGAGTGCGGTCTCCCTTACATTGATATTTTAAACCATTAGTTTTCAACTGCCGTTCCGCAAAACTATTGTACCGATCCTCGGTAAATTGATATAATCCATTATTTAACACCCATTTGTAGTTTTCGACAATCCAAATTAATACTGAAGTTGATATTTCCTTTAAACACAACTAGAGTCTGAACATGCACTGGCATTCTATGAACTTCAAATAAACCTCGAACTTAGTGGCATCTTTCCGGACCATGAAAGATTTCTAGTATAGCTTGCCTGTTCGTTAGTATAAAAAGGTTGAAAAGCACTTATTTCAACAAACATCGTATTTGCTAATAGCTACATATTAGATATTACTTTAGCTCGGACAGCCTAAGCTGTAATTTTGATATCCACTATTGAAGATTCCTTTGCTCTTTGGGTTAATTCTGAGGATGTAGTGGAATCAACTTAAATACACACACTTTTTGTCGGGGGTGAGCAGTTCTACCGAAAGCGAACTTAAATAATAATGAAATATTCTAACGAAGTTTTATATCAAAATTGTTGATTAATGTATCCGTTTCAACGGTATAAAGAACGGTAGAATTGTTAATAACCGTGTTAATTATATTATCTTCCAGCAAGTTTATTTGGTTTGCAATTCTTGTAGAAGTACTTTGTAGGCATGGCCAAATGGATTCGGATCAGCTTATATCCGGATATCCTAAACTCAGACCCACATCCGGATACCCAAAAGTCGTTTCCGGATCCGGATATCCGAAGATTGAATCCGGATCCGGATATCCAAAACTCGGTTCCGGATCTGGATATCCGAAAGTCGATTTCGTATCCAAATATACGTGACAGGGACACATAATTTAAGTATTTCCTAAATAATATTTTTCTCGGATACCAAACGAGAAAGTCTTCGCTTTTTATTCTTCACTTTAGAGTGTCTTTATTGCCAAGCGAATGAAGAGAAGTAAATTCTCTTGGGGTACATTCCTTTGTTGTCGTCTCACAGAAATCAATCAGCTACCAAAGAAATGTGGCAGAAAACAATAAACATGTCTTTATGCAATGTTCAAACGTCTGTTAGCTGACTGCTCCTTTCTGTGCTAAAGTACATAGAAGCTAGACTCACTTCAATTGCACACCAACATTCACCCATTTAAGTTGTTTTGTATCTGTTTCGTATGCACATTGAGAAATCGGAACACCTCACAATGAAGAGGAGGATTATTGAAGCAAATGAACTAACTTTGGGCATATATACTTATACTTATGAATTTATTTTTTATTTAAGTGTAATCTTTGTTTCATAAAAAAGTAAACGGAAAGAAAAGGTAACAATGTTTACAAGCTTGGTGCGCCGATCTTTCGAATACATAACTCTGTGTTCTTCAGAGTTTGATTTAATCAAACTTTGACTTCATTCTCTCAAAAGAAAACACGCAGAATTTATCCATGTCAACGATAACGAACATTTTGCGAACAGAAAGCTATTTGAAATGGAACAAAGTGTTGTCGTGGGCGGCTAAATGCTTTAGCCTTCGTTCACTTTCGGTATGTCCGGGGTTTCACTCCTGCAACAGGCCATTCTGACTGAAGCTCCCAAATCCTAAGAGGCAAATGCGGTAATGCTACATTACTTGAAGACAATATCCGTTTCCGTCCTATTTCCGTTCCCATTGTTCATCCTTGTTGTTGTTAATCTCCAATTGAAAATAGCCTACGAGTCGTATATGGAGATGTTAGAAATACATACATAAATATTCGAATGTGTTGACACTGTCCCACTTCTAGTTTAGCCTGTAGAGCTCGTAACATTTATATATATACTCACATATAAACATTGACCACAAGTTGCTGAAGAACTGAAAAATAACACAGCAGTGGCTTAATAACTTTTCCGGTAGCAAAAACACACTTGAGGATTACATTTTCAATTGACACGCAATAGCTCTTGAAATGTGCGGCAGGGGGAGCAACCTTTCCTCAGTAAGAACATTGAGGTATATGGAACGACCTAATGTAAAATTTATTTTCAGATGGGATTCCGATTCAAGTTTGAAAGAGGGTCAGAACCTTGAAGTTACTCAAACAACTTACGCCATATTCTAGTCGCTTTTCTATTTGTCAATTAGGGATCGGAATGCACATCCATCGAGAATATTTCCAATTTCTATGAAAATAAGCAATCAAGCTGGCGCAATAAATATTTGAATCGTATTAGATATGTTGTTAAGATAAGAACACATTTTCCCATTTTCCACATGTGCGCAGATCCCATCGGAACTGGAAACTGAGACCTTGCACTAAGGTAAAATAAATTACTCCCGGTTTTTCGAGGATTACTACCGATAACTGCAAATACTAACATTTCTATTGAACATCACAGAATAACTTGTCCAAAATTTTTAACCAAGTGCTATTAAACTAAACTTTAAACTATTTTAACCCCTTTACGTAGAAGTAACTACGATTCAATTGATTCAACAGCTGCTTCTTGCTCGTTTCTTATCGGAAATTAACCCCCATATGTTTCGAAATCACATCCCAACTTTTGTTCTTACCACCCCTCCCACTTTATACTACACTATATGTTATTAGTTTTGAACGGATGGATCGGAACCTTCCAGATGGTAATGAAATAAAACAGTGGGAATCAGAATTCCACCCTCCCCTCTCTTTCCAATTCGAACAAATCTTTGAGTGTACTTTTCTACCTCCTCTCCCCTCCTCCTCTCTTTTGTACCTCAGTTTATCTAACTAAGTGAGATCCTACGTTGTATTGAAGGACATGTTTCTACATGTGACAATAGATTTACAAACGCTCAGTGAAGTGCATATGTGTAAAAAATTTTAACAGGTTTTTTTATTTTTAATTTACGTCATTTCAGACTAACTGGCAAAGAGACAATTGAATGATGAAAAGCAGAAACGAGGATACGACTCACGATAGTGTCATCAGAACGGTTGATAAAGATGATATGTTTTTACTTGTTTTTTTCTTTTATCGTTTTTTTTATCGCTTGGACAAAAAGTGAAGCTAGCAGCTCAAAGACTGCAATAGTATTTTTAGATGTGTTTAAATTAATTCATTCATGTGTTTCTTTTCATTTTTCGTCCGGAACTCTACAGAGCTTCACATCAGGAAGTCAAGATGTCTGCCAGGAGGAAGTCCTTTTATGCATAAGCGTTTCCGTCAAGTAATGTCGGTTGCTGCCTCAGACCACGTTGTGTTTCTAGTGCATTTGTAAACATAAAACATTTTATTTTTTTATTTTTTTCAAGGGATTGGATTTTTGTTTACTTTATTTTATTTCTTGGGAAAAAGGATAAGGATATGAAGTCTTGAGTCCACATGGTAAAAATCTTCTACGACACTTAAAAAGGGAAAATGGGAATTTTAAATAAAAAGTGAATTTTGTACAATTTTGAACTCTAATCATGATAAGACTGTCGGAGCCGATCCCAGTCTCTAACCTCTCACCTATTTCTAATCAGCGGAGACTGATTAAAAATTTAGATATGGGGATGTGGACAAAATGGGATAACACACTTCGAAGCCACCACTGTTTCTAGCTCAGACATGAAACAATTTGTACTGTCACGCCAAGGTCGTTGCTTCGACACGAAAAAAATTCCTGTAATTCCGCTATTGACATAAATACAGCGACAGCAAAG
This sequence comes from Lepisma saccharinum, assembly GCA_022664845.1. NCBI lineage: Eukaryota > Metazoa > Arthropoda > Insecta > Zygentoma > Lepismatidae > Lepisma > Lepisma saccharinum. The sequence continues at coordinate 22,442 of JAGDQP010028097.1, forward strand.
GAGAAGAGAGTTTAGCGAGAGTCGACCGAGTGGAGTTGTGAGAGATCACTGCATTGCTCAAATTAGGCAGGTCCTTCTGTTCGTGACCTGCCCGTCCATCCAAAGCGTGGGAAAGCTTTGAGCGCCATATAGCCAATCATTCTATGGGACAGAATGAATTGGGCGTCACTTGGGAACTGGCGGGCTAGCTGGTTCTTGCATGGTTGGAGCCTTGTTGAAATTTGGGAACGTCGGAGACAGAGACCCCTGTCTGATCCCTGTCTGTCTGGTAAGTGGAACTGTGATTCGAAACGCTTGGTATGAAATTCATTGTCGCTGGTGGGACTTGTTCCGCCCGTCTTCCCATGATTAGTGTTCAATCCTACGGTTAATAAACCCACCTTTTATAAGAGTTGAGCTTATTGCATTTTTTCTAGTGTCAGTTCCCTAATTTATGTCTACCTTTCAGCGACGTCGTTCCAGAATATCCTGCCAGGTGTTTGTCTCTTCAAGGTAAGGTTTTCCTCAGCTTCACTAGACAAACACTGGGAAGGATATTCACTTTCTTGATCCCGGTGAGTTGAAGGCCACATGGTAATTCGTACATTACCAGAGTATACTCTCGGTATTCGCCTCCCTTGGTAAAGGATTGCCTCAGTCACACCAGGCGAATGCTTCGATGGTACTCAGACTTAAGAGACAGGAAGTCTTAAGTCTACATGGTAAAAATCTTCTTCTACATATTATTGAAATTTCAAATATTTCCTCTTTATTGACACTCATATTTTCCATTTGATTTTTCGAGTGATTTTAGTTCTTAGAGCATGTTTTAAATATAACAAACTAATATTAACTCGTAATGCCTAGTTCTACTAATTTTAAAATCCCATTCTTATTATGAACAGAGTGGAAGAAACGAAGACAATAAACTTTAATATTTTATACAAATTGAGTTGAGAATCATTTTAATCCTAAAAGCTTAACTAAAAATTGCCCAAGTATTGTTTGGGGAAAGATATAATTGGTCGTATTGATGATTGACATTAAAATAAAGCATTCCTGGAATGGTTTCCTTCTTCTCCAAGTTAGATCAACTTGTTCCTTAAGAATGCAATACACTATAACGGCATCTTATAGCGTCAAATGGATCATTTTGCAGAAACTGGGTATATAGAAATTGAATATATAGAATTTCCCTTTCTAATTACTACTTTTCGCATTTTGATACAAAATTTAAACCTCTGATAAATTTGTTCAGGCCATTTTAGTAATTATTATTTAATTCGGCTCATCCCGATTTTGTAAGTGCAAGACACTTATTAAAATTAGAAAAAATACAAACATCCATACTCCGAGGAAATTCGAATCTGAAAATTATAGGAAGATTATCGAATGCGTCAGACCTCTCGACCGCAACGAGCTTCTCAAAGAAATTTCAGCACTATTTTCGTTTTCTATGTAGCTTAGGTGGTAGTGCATCCGACTATGAATCAAGCGCTCAGGTCAAAATTTTTGACAGCACGCTGGAGACTTTTCTTCAATGCTTCCATGATTACGCTCTGAGGTGCACACAGCTCGTGGGCACTTTGTGAGCGAGTCTAGGATATTTGGATCGGGATCCTAGTTTTGGATATCCGGATCGGGATCCGAGTTTTGGATATTCGGATCCAAGTTTCGGGTGTCCGGGTCCGAGTTTCGGGTATCCGGATCTAGCCATCCTTAGCGCTTTGGTGATGGGACAATATGTAATAAATTATAGTATATTTATCGTAGAGACCTAATCATATGAAATTTCAATATTTTATGTAATCTTTTCCATTATATGATCTGCGAATATACCAAATATCGTTCTAACTTGTTGATTTGTTCCACACATTTACATGTATTATTTCGTAGCAGTACATTGCTATAAAATCATTGCTAAATAAATCTTTCTTATACAGGGTATCTATAAATCAGTTTTACAAAAGTAACCGTTAATTGAATTGGTACTTGG
>JAGDQP010028098.1:0-11014 GCA_022664845.1 Lepisma saccharinum
AAATCGACAATGGTCGTGATAAATATTTCTACCAGGAAGACAGATACAAAAGAGTTATAGTGGATTCAAATAAAACACTATCACTGCTTAGTACCTGACTCCCTGACACAATGGAAGATAGAAATAGCTAAGTTGCGAAGGAATGTGCTACTTACATTTAAATTTCACACTCCTTTTAGATGTTCTTCAAAATAATGCCCAATAGTTTGATGAATGTTTTAGTCTGAAATGAGATATCAAACTATGATAGTGCATTTAAACAAAGACTCTCACATCTTACTACCTCACTCCCAGCAACAACAGTGATCCTCAGTGGCGTTAGTTCTTTGAGAATAATCTTGTTAAAACTGAATCAAGAAAATGTTATTTCTCCATGAAATGTATTTGTCAATACACTCAATAAAATTTTATTTTTATGTATACTTTTATATATTCGAGTTCTGAAAGAACCTGTAAATTCAGGTTCAAACACAGCTTCCAGCTCACGCCATTTTACATAAAACGCACGGGAAGTTTATACAACACGTAAGACCAACAAAACCTGCTGGTCGATACTCACAAGTGTGAGTCGCTGAGGAATAAGAATACATATCTGTAAGGTAGTTCAATTAAAATTTCAAATTCTTTCGCTTTTAATACTTCTGATTTGAGAACTTGCCATCTTGTTGCTAAACCTGCGACTAACCTGCGACCTGACACAGCGAAACTGACCAAAAGTGGATCAAGGGGGAAGTTTGGATACCTCATGTACATCTACGACTTCACTTTACAAGTGAAACTATTTAAGCAATTAATTTATTATTTTCCGCTTTGGAGAATATATTCACTAACAAGAATCCTATTTTATATTAGGCAATGTACTAAGAATTAAAAGAATATGTGTGTTTTATTATAAGATAAACATGAATTATACGAGAGGCAATGATACTATGACTTACGACATTCTTAATTATTTTATGCGTCCTAGTATATACTTTCAGCGCTAATCTTCCTATGCCTGGGCCATTTATTAGTACCAAATAATACTTGTCGGTCTCTGTCTATAGCCTGTTGAGTTACTAAAACACTGGAGAGCAGAATATTTTGGCAACAAAAGTGGTCTAAACCTTAGGCCTCACTACAACTTCAGTCGTCCCGTACGTTTCTGTAAATTTGCCCTATGACGCATAGAGAAAAAATTACAACGATTGATATAAATAAACGGCTAAAGGGGACAGCTAATTTTTATTTAGTTATAATCAGAAGCATAGACCAGATTACGGTGTTTCAATAAGAAACTACTCTTGCAATCCCAGATAAGGATATCAGGTTGTGTATATATAACTTTTCATCTATTTAAATTGGATTTTAAATAACACATGTGTGCATGTATTTTTGTCTTACCACGATGTATACAATTAATCTACTTGGTTTAGTTTTCGTAACAAATGCCATATAGGGAAGTCATCGTCATGTGAATTTAAAATTATGTATTTTCATGATTTCGCAGCATCACTATTCGCTCTAAAAATGTAGTACAAAGAATTTTAAAAAAGTTAGCATTTAATTTTGTTCTGTGCTCAGAGAACTGGATACGTTGCAGATATTACAAGGGGAGGAAATGCCTCTGTGTTCACGGAATTTTAAGAATTTCCATAAATATAATGTACTTTCACAAGCCGGGATATAAAAGCTAACCATACATAGGTGCCTGCGTCCGTGATCATATTAATAAATATTTATTAACATTAATTTATGTCTTTTGTCTTGTGTAAACATAAAGAATACTTGATTTTTTTTTACTTGAAATCCCACATCATGTTTTGACTCAACAGGAAAGGATACTCGCTGTAAATATGAGCTGATAGTGGTGGATTTCTTTTTGTTGACGCTGTATTGAGACACATTCATATCCAATATCTTGGCTCCCAAGATCTCCAGGTCTTAATCCATTTCACTTATTCTTGCTAGCTTTTATAAAGAATTAATTATACCAAATTCAAGGTAATAGTATACGGTACCATTAGTACTGCTATTGATAACGTAACGCCTACAGGATTGTAAAATGCATTGATTAAGATTGACTGTCTTTGTGCTACAAACGGTACACAAAACGAAGCTTACTAGATGTGAAAACAAATTAGGTTATTGTATACATCGGTCGAGTTATAAAGACAGACTGTAACATCTGTCACCTTTTCTTGTATTTATATATAATAAGAGTTTTTGTGCTTATAATTATGTATAATATGAGTCAATTGACAACAATATTTCCTTAGATTAATTACTAATGGTATATATTTTAATAACAACATTTCTGTGCCAATACGTATTATACAATTGTTTTACGGCCAATCTTCAACATCTAATAGATATTCATATTCAGGGGATACTAGCTGTTCTTTAAAGGTAATAAAGTATATTTTTACATTATCCGTAATTTCATCAACACTGAAAACTTAGTATATCTTACATATTAAAATACATATCATACAGCTTACAATATTCATTTAACTTACCTTGAACGTTCATGCTACTTTAGAAAGTTCTTCAGTCACAAGTCGGCAATGGTCGTGATAAATATTTCTACCAGGAAGGCAGATACAAAAGAGCTATAGTGGGTTCATATAAACACTATCACTACTTAGTACCTGACTCCCTGATACAATGGAAGATAGAAATAGCTACGTTGCGAAGGAATGTGCTACTTGCATTTGCATTTCACACTTCTTTGAGATGTTCTTCAAAGTAATGCCCAATAGTTTGATGAGTGTTTGTAGCCTGAAGTGAGATATCAAACTGTGATAGTGCATTTAAACAAAGACTCTCACAGCTTACTACCTCACTCAATGCAACAACAATGATTCTCATTGATGTTACTTCTTTGAGAATAATCTTGCTAAAAGTGGATCAAGAGAAGTTAATTTCTCCATTAAGTGTATTTGTCAATAGAATTTAATGACATTTGCCTTTTATGTATTCAAGTTCGGAAAGACCCTGGAAATTCAGGTTCAAAAACATCGCCCAACACACGCCATTTTACCCAAAACGCATGAGAAGTTTGAACAACATGTTAGACCACTAAACAATCGTGTTCACAATGCGGTAGAAATTCAGTACGCTGCAAAGTGTTTTACAGTACATTCAGATATATCATATTGCTTACTTAGAAAGCGAACACTTGATTGGAAAAAGTTCTGAATATTGATCATATGAACAGTGATCTGGTAACTTTTTTGACTGGGATAATTCTTCCTTTACAGTAAAATAGAAATCAAATTCGATTCATTAGGTGTAACGTCTTGTTTCTGATTTTAAACAATATGTCATAACTTGCAACACCAGAAGATGGGTGGCAAACGAGTTCCATCGCACTTCATAACCAACTCGTCTTTGTTAGAATTATGTACACGGTGTTGTTAAGCACCTGGTGCTTGAATTGTTATATACGTTGTCCTTTAAGTAAAATATTGAAAGCGATTTCGAATATTCTTTATGAGGATGCTTTGTGTTCACAAATTTATCTTGGATGTTATCTGTTGAGTACTTCGAGAGGTGACGATTCTTTTCACTCAAGTGGTGTTCTCATGACTTTTAACCTAATGAAATTTGACATTGCATGAAAGCAGATAGGGAGCAATAGCTTTAAGGCCGTCAGATGTGGTTACTTCACGAGTTCCTGTCCCTTATGTACTTCTCGGATTGTATGTAGCAAGTACTGGATAAAACGTCACTTGGAGAAAAGAGAGAACATTTCAAATATAAATGGTTTTGTAAAAATAAATCCATTATATTGTGAAAAGCTTCGTACGTCATTTGTGTAATTATATTCGGAATTTAGGCAATTGCATTAAAACACACTGATTAGCAATATTTTGTGATCTCAATATTCACCATTCTATAGGTGAATCTAATTGTGTTACTACGAGTACACTAAAATGTTGTTAAGAAAGGTGAATCGGTTTATGATATCGAAGCATTTCTAGGTGTAACCATAACCTACGACATTTTAGCACACTAATTACTCACTGGATGCCAATCTTGTATTCATGACAAATAAAATCTATGTGTTATGAGGAAGGGTAGTAGAATGATATTTATTTATTTGCAGAATTGGTAATCAATGGCTTATTATTATAAAGTTATTTGTTTTCCTATTCCAGGAATAAGGTTGTCCAGCAGTAAATGTATGGAATAACTAATTGTCTTTTCTCAACTTTGACTATATACCATTATTTGAAAATATTTTCAACTTACATTTTGATCATAACGGTATTTTACATAGAGCTATGTGTTATTGTTTTTAAGATAAGGGGTTTCTACTCGACAAGTAGTCGGTTCACATCATACAGTCAGCGATCCACATTTACATTTTATATGGTCTTTCTCAGGTTTGGCAGGTGAATGCCGGAATTGTGCTTCAAATACGGCCATCTTTTATTCCCCATATCTTTCTCAAAACGCATTCTAACGTAGAATTGAGCCAATATAAGGTCGTAAATGTATACCTAGTTCTTAAATGTGTATTCCATTGTATTAACATTTAAATAAAAGAGTCTCATTATAGATCCTACAAAGATTTTGTCTATGCTTTGTATTTCAACAATATATAATAATTAAATGCTCAAAATTTATGTGATTAATTTAAATGCTTGATATTTCATGAAAATAACATGAGAAACCTTAGTTTATCAAGTTATTATACTTTTCTTGATTTTAAAGAAAATCATTCATAGGTTGAAGATGCACTAATTGTTTGAGGCCATTGAACGCCTCGAATTCTTTGGAAATACTTTTTCATGTGATATTTAGTAATTTCAAATAAAATCTACTTTCATTCACTCTACCCAAAACTTCGTATCGTAATTTGTAAGAATTACTCTCCTCTGCTAATTCCTGAAGGGACAATATATTTGCAAGGAGCCTCCAAATTAGATATGGGTTATAAAATGTGCGTGTTTAGGAACAAGCTGGCTCTAAATGTATGTATATTAGATGACAGTTAATGATAGATAAATTACTAGTATCAGAAGCAGCAGAAGGTACTAATAATAATAATGTGTCACTGAGCGATAATGATATAAATCGTGTTCACTAAATGTGTTCTTAATTTTGTCATTAGACAAGACGTAGATCACAAGAGAGTAATCCCAGTAAATAATTTTAAAAAAGTATTCCATTCAAGAGTATTCAATAACTTTTCGTTGTTATAAATTTTACTTCATTTTCAACTAATTAAGGTCATGGTAATAAACATTTTCTAGATATTGGATGGAATATCTTTACAAATAAATTAAATGTTAGCAGTAAATAGCATACGTGTTCCTCCTGAGGGTGCATTCACCATTTATGTAGCATTGATCCAGAAGCACTGGAAAAAGATTACTCTGTTATCGGATTGATTTCTTCTCAATGATGATTTTGCATGATACAAAGCAGTAGATCCGATTGTAATACACAACATTTCCAAGTATTACAGCCGGATCTCCTTCCCTGTCTCACGCATATGTCGCACTATGATACCACTCATTTATTAGTAACTGGAATTAAGAAAAGTCATAAAACATTATTTTAGTTTAAAACAAGTTAGTACTCATGGTTGTACAGAACATCGATTGCAAGTCTCTCCTTTCGGTGCAAGACTACAGCAGTCATCTGCTCGAATTCCCTGACAAATAATTTAACTAATTAGTAGCACCTGTACCTGTTTGTGATGTCATCCAGTTCTATTATGACAACCTAGTTATCGATACGAGAGTACATTCTGGGTTAACTAAATCTCTATTGTAGCAACTAATTCATCATGAATTCATTATTATTATGAATTTAGTGAAAGTGAATTGTTAATTACGTCCTAGGCAAGCTGTGATCTTCTAAAGATAGGAGCTACAGCTTTGGTAAGGCTGGCTCCAAAACACTGCGTTTAAGGGACCCCAGCTAAAAAAACTAGTGTTCATTAAATGCAGGAAACCACATCTCTCATCTATCTGATACCACTTATTTCTCTGCTACAACTTTGTAAAAATCTTCGTTTTATTCGTTTCTTAATTTATTATCTCTGTCATCGATAACATAATTACTAATTGCTAATACTAGAAGGCCTAATACTATCCTGGGTAAAATTGTAGCAGAATCTGTAAAATTTGCAACATCGCAATAGAAGTTCCTGGAAGTTATAATGAAAGCTTGTGAAGATCAATCCATTTGATCTTATGAAAAACATAACGATTATAAAATGGCGGAAAATAAAGCAATGTGGCCCACAATCCTTGACATTCCAAAAAATAAACAACATATGTCAAACAAAATCTTATAGAATCCAATGTACACAATCATCAGCAATCTTTGCAGCAGTACCAAGATACAAATATCGACCTGGATATTCCATTTATAGGGCATCCCAGTTCTCCAATAATCTGTTTCCTTTCGAATGCTCATGGCGGCCTTACTCCGTTTGAAACATCAGTTTCGATCAGTAGTTGCTCATTGCCAGTAAGCGAAAGCAATATAGTACAGTGTAGCATAATATAAAATAGTTTAGAACATATCATGACTTAATAGTCATGTTTCACTTTTAGACGGAAATTTAAAATTAGTTGACAAATATGCATATGATCTTTATACCTTGTACCTAACATTGTAAAAAATATTATATATCGACTCCTTTGTTTCAATTTTAATACTAAACTGGAAACATGGACGCGTGTAGCATTATTTTTGGCTAATAAAGTTCATGCAATTCATTATCAGCTTTCAATATAATGGAATCTCTTAATATTAATTGTTATATTTACTATTTGAGCAATAGCGTAATTCTCATGTATACATGATAGCAAATTCTAAATATGCAAGGTTCTTAGTATATAAAATTCCTTTTTCCATAAGAACCTTCTGTTATGTCAATATTGAAATTAACACAGAAAAATTGACAACCGCCGCGACCGAGACTCGAACCCGGATCTCCAAGTTGCCGGCTGGGAATGCTATCCATTACACCACCACGGCACGTCAATTCTCTGTGTATATAGACTACTCCTCACACCTTAACACTCTCCCAGGTCCAATAGAAAAATATAATGTAGTGTACATAATATGGTGTATATAATGTTGCGTATATAATGTAAAGTACATTTTCTGTGTTAATTTCAATATTGACCAAAAACAAGGTTCTTGTGCAAAAAGGAATTATTTCTATTCCGAACTGCACGGTTGTAGAACAGACTCCTCCATAAAAATCTCCAAATCTGTGGGGTGCCTTGACCTCGTAGCCAGCTATTGGAGCTGGGAGAGTGTTAAGGTATGAGGAGTAGTCTATATACACAGAGAATTGACGTCCCGTGGTGGTGTAATGGATAGCATACCCGGCTGGCAACTGGGATATCTGGGTTCGAGTCCCGGTCGCGGAGGTTGTCAATTTTTCTGTATATAGTTTACCTCCAACCAACCACAAGTCGCTGCAGAGGTTATAGGTTTACAAATGGCTTGATGACTTCACTTGTTGTTGAAAGTAAGCAACTACTATTTAGGCGATACGTGTGTATTAACTGCATAGGAGTACATAGGACCTCGAACTGTTATATAGACAAATAATCTTCTCACGTCTGTTATAAGATGCTACTTCTTAATCATTGTTTTGCTAAACCAATTCACTGTGATGCAATCCAGCCGTGACTTGTATTCCTTTAATGCAGCTTGTAAATAATACAAGAAAGAAAACATATTTGTGACACGCTTGTAATTTAAATGTATTAAATTACAAACATCGCAAACATATATCCTTCCTCCTACCATTGCGTAAGCATTAACTTTTCATTTAGATGATAAAAAGCCGCAAGTGACCCTTCATAAATTTATGAGACGTGAGTTGACATCGATAATTAAACATTAATGAATAATGACTATACTTGTTGGAGGATCATTTCAGAATCTTGTTTCTGCCTTTCAATTTTTAAATGCCTTCATTATTTTACGACTATGATATTTGTTATAATAATTATCTAACTGAAACTCAAACATTCTTATGATGCCGTTTTCATTCATCACCACCCCAAAAGCATATGCTTTGTTGGTTTTGTATGTCACATATATATTATGTTTTGTAATTTAGTGCTACATATATGTAAATACTAATATGTTACTGAATATTTCTCCATTCGAATGACAATATAGCATAAATAATGTAATAGAATCTTTAAAAGTGTGATATGGTGTTTGCAGGTGACAATGAGATGGAGTTTTGAAAGGTCCCACATAAGCAGTAAATCAAATAATCATAGGAGAAAAGAAAAATTCTGAAATGATTTTGTGACAATATTTTATAAACCAATGGTTAATCCTATACTTTTCTTTTAATACTTTACAATTATTATTAATTACACATTTTATACGATTTTCTTTCAAAAACTGAACTCACTTACAGACAAAATAAAAATACGGTATATGTAACTAATTTTAGTAAGCACGTAAAGTTGATTCCACTTGAAAGTACATATTAGATATTCCATATGAACTGTAGGATATTACTGAATTGTTTTACGAAATTTTCTAACCACACGTATAAGCGACATTTTTATGGAATTCAAACCTTTGTAGTTCAACACTTTCAATAAATACCAATGGAACCCAACACTAAACTATCCAAGATATTGAAAATATTTTTTTTCTGTTTGTTAGTTTATCACCTTCGTTAAATAATTCATTGGCCGTCACATCAAATTATGTTATAATTAATATTTATCATTATCACGTATCAAATATTCGCCACTATAATGAGCAATCTAAGAGCATTTTTCAATAAATATATTCTTATAATTTCAATTTACTTTAGATGTCAGTGTTTGATACACTACATCAATCAATTAAGTTTCGTCGTTGTTTAACGGATTTTCGCCTTCCAGGTTTTTCTTTCACACGATATCCCTTCTGTTCATGTTGAGTATTGTTAACAAAAATATAATATAGAGAAGTAAACATAAGGAACTTAAAGACTCTTAACGATTGATAATGGATTCCATGGCCTTAATGTAAAGTAATAGTAAGATAAGAATTACCACGACAAGACAATTGTTTTCAGCACAATAGTTTCTCAAACCTATAGCGAAAAAAGAACGGCTAGTAACCAAATGTATAATGATAAAACTTAATCTTAACTGTTCAAAAGTTAAATTAAAGCCCTAATGTTACCTATAAATAAGCCTCGGGTAATAGATCAGATGAAATGTGAACTTTGCTTCAAGCTTTGAACGTCAAACAGGGACCTCATCTTCCGGAATTATGTGTGGATGTCAGGAGACCGCAGTGGAGAGGTATCTAAAAAACCAGTTTGAAGCTAGAATGTTCTGAGGTTCTGATTGGCTGTAAGAGAATAGGTCTGTGCATACCAATGGCGAGTCAGAGGTGTTCTTGCACGTAGAGGGTTGATGACTGATTCCGAAGAAGAGCTTATATGGTAGCCTTAGTCTTTATTTAAGGCATGAGTTTTTATGTTGATGTAGTTGGTGTCTTTGATTTTCATTTCCCAGAAGTTCTTTGTGGAGGCTAAAACCTGTTTATTGTTGAAATCAGGCTGTTTTTGTAATTGCAGGTAGTGGTCAGCTACAACAAATTTGGTTGATCGGCTCAGTCTAATATAGTTTCAGTGTTCTTATGTTGTTTCTATTGTTCTTTCCGTCTCTCTCTCTCTCATATATATAGTCAGTTAAAAGTAATATGATATACATTATTTTTTTGCTTCTTGAGTCCTTTGGGCTCCTTAGGGATCTCGTATCTTGAGCGGAAATAAATGTGTGATTTTTCTAAAGTTCTAAGGCTGTGACTTAAATTTATGTTTATATTACAAGTTTACTGTATGTGATATACAATTCCTACCTCGTGCTTTGAGTTGTTTATAGTGCTTACGATAAGTCTATATTAATCGTTTTTGTCCAAGAGCATTTTTCAGTAATTACGAAGTTCAAAGAAATAAATTTGAATTGAATTAAGTCTCATTAACGATATTTATACATGATTGGCTCTTAAAGAAGCCTTAACTTGGTGAGAAGGTTCATAATGTACAAGTATCCTTCATCCAGTGAGGAGAGTGAACGCTCTAAAATCCAGGGTCTCTTCAGGGAAATATTGAAAATTGGGTGCAGCCCATGCTTGTCACCAGCCTAGTGTATATCAACACAGGCTTTTGTCTAAATCGAACCGCTGTTTGCTCCAAGACTAAACTCATGAATGAAATAAAAGTCTACGTATGTTAGAGCCTCTTTAAAATCCAAGAAAACTACCTGTTCAGGAAGTGTATTGTGGGTGTTCATTAAACGTTGTAGGTATTTATCATAATCCTCATTGCAAGAGGCGGTTAGTATATGAAGATAAGCTACTAGCAAAGTTCGTTTTGTTTTCCTACGTTCCACGAATTGGCTACATTATCTGTTACAAATTATAGTCATTATATTTTGCATGCACCAATAATAAGGACAAATCAAAACATATATATTATTATTCAAAAAGTTATGTATATGTTTACTCCTAATCCCACAGATTGAAGTCCATTGCATGGAAAGGTTTGGAACTTACTAGAAATTAAAAAAAAAAAAAAAATAGTGTCTGCCTTTGGAATTTCGGAATCGTCTTTATGGCATTAATCACAAGAATACTAAACATATATCGATAGTTAGTTAAATATTAAGGCTCAGAATATAGTATAGGATGTTCGTTACACTTTAAGCAATAAAATGAGATCTTTTTGGTTATGTTATATTTCTACATGTAAATTGGAAGGGAACATTGGACTACATTTTATTTCAACGAAGCAGCACTACTGTAACTATCGAAATAATAGTGAAGTCCTTCAATACTTGCTAGACAGAAACTCGCTTTGAGTAATAGTAATTTCAAGTCAATCAGTGTAGTATGCAAGTACCAACGTAAAAACTAAAATCTATTATTTGTAGACAAACCCTAGTACTGTCAACATTTTCGTTGAAACTAAACCATCAATTTAATTAAATATTATTGGCTAAAACCCAAATTAATTTTTCCAAACAAA
>JAGDQP010028099.1:960-13070 GCA_022664845.1 Lepisma saccharinum
ATATATATATATATATATATATATATATATATATTGAAAAATTTGTATCTATACTCTCCTGTAACTAAACTACTTGGCTACAGACGAAGGGATCGCACACAGGACAACTCACACTGAAGGCAAGAGTGATAAGTACTCCGTTAAGCAGAAGTTCAGTTCCAACGTATAGTAAATTCAATTGCCGACCTGATAATCGTGTGGAGACGCTAAGCCAGCGTCTCGAAGGTCCCGAGTTCGAATCCCTGTGCATGTTAACTAGCATCGCATTCATAATCGTGACGCGCCGAAGTCAAAGTTACTAAAAATGGCCCACACAATATATATATATTTAAAGTAAATTCAGTTTCAATTATTTTCACATTACATATCTTGAAACACCTAGGAACATGAATTAATATCCAAAAATTAATCTTTAAGACTATACTTTGTGACTTTTGCAGTAGCAGACTTTTAAGACTACTTTCCATATTTGTACAACTGCTAATAAGAAAACTCACAATGCGGATTCTTCTCTGTATATTTCGCCCAAATGTAAAGTGCAATAGAATTAAAAAAACAAAATGTCTTTTTCAAATATCTTTAAATTTTGATATTAATATTTGCGACAATCTAGCATTTACTCATTGGAAAAATAATATTCTTTTCATTCCAGATATGCACATGCACCTTATACTTATGCACGCCTTTTGGATAGCTGTCACAGCTCTGGTAGTGACGTCGACAATTGTTGGCGCCCAAGAAATTAAAGAAGGAATCCGAAGACAGGACTATCCCCAGATAGATGTAGACCAAGGACAAATAGATTATTTTCCTAACCTCGAACCGGTAAGTAAAATACTAGATTATTCGAAACTTTATTCTTATAAAACAAACCAAAATATCGGATCAGACTCCACTACAATGTTTAATGAACTACGGTGACGAAAATACAAAGTGATGGGAGAAAATCTCTAAGTATGTTAAAATGTACCCACGTCTGTGGCTTCCCAAATTAGTGTTATTTATTTTTTTGCTAAAATTACTGTTAAAACTTCGAAATTTGGCTACATATTTTTAATAAGTATAATTTGTTGACTTCATGTATAAATTTAACACAGTTTGTATTAGATAAATGTAAATAGATTTTCCTTCGAAAATAGTATAGCAAACCTCAAGATATACACTAAAAGTAAAATTCTTGCAGCGATGTGTGCTACTAAAGCTGGAACTTCTATGCTTTTGACGGAGTAAAGAGTGACATCATTTTACATTCTTTTTTATGCAAATAACACCGTCTTTTTCTTGATATGATATCCATTATGGATCTATCTATGACATATTTTACATAGAAACTGTTGGAAACGATAAAAAAAATGATGTTACTTCTTGTTCTTCCAAAACTATACAAGTCCGAACTTTAATCGCTACATATTACTGATGCAACTGTTTAGGGATATTTGTCGTGTACTTGTATTTAATAAATTCCAACGATTTGTTGCTAAAATCGTCGGCGGTTTTTTAAAAATATTAAGTGACTATTCTGTTATAAATGCGTTCTAAGATTGTTGCAATCAAATCAAATAGTTGCCGTATAAGTTTCTACGTTTGATATACTGTTCATTTCTGTCTTGTTCCCTGTTTGTTTGATAGCAACTGAGGTTTCTTGTAAGGTTGTATTCTAATTCCAGCGCGTTGTATTCTAATTCCTCTTTTTTTATTTATTATGCCAGTCTTCTAATTACTTGCTAAATTGGTACATTTCGTCATATTATGACATAAAATTAACATTTTATTTCGAGCATATTGTGGAGCCAAATACTGGTCTTATATGAACTGAACTCTTATGCATAATCAATGTCCTGCTTGTTTCAGTTCCTCTTTCATATTACCTTCAATATTGCTAATTTCTCCCTTACTTCTTTATTGGTAATTGTTGTGCTTAGCTGATTTTTTTTTCATTCTCCTTCAAGTCTAAATATCGAAGATTTTCACTACTTTGTTACTATATCCAATTCCACATTTGTGCAAAATATATATATATATATATACATATATCCAATCCTTTTTATGCAAGTTTTTGTTTATTGATCCACAGAAAACTTGTTTATAAGGGTTTGTTCTGGGCATATAATTATTAGCTGAAAAAAAGTTTAAAATCACGTATGTATCGTTAATAATTGAAGATTTTGGGTGGGGAAATTGTATCCCATATTAGTTAATATTGAAATGTTACCTAAAGAATTCCATTTACTGTAAGTGTTTGTGAATAATTATCATAAGGTATCTAAATTGGCTGCAACTCTACGGCCTGTTGAAAAAGAACTGTATTTCGTTTTAAGATGAAAGGAAAATTGACTTACAAACGCACTTACAATTCTCAAACTCACCTGGTCGGGAAATGTGCACATATGCCACCGCCAGGCTTCAGCAGCGAGTATCCTATTTGACTTATCAATGTCTCGTTGAACAAATTGCGGCGAGACATTTCCAACGACACCCCAACCACATTAACAGGCCTAGTAGTTCTTGAGATCAAAATCCCCCTGATCAGTACGGGATTAAACTCGTCTCGCCGAGACCTTTCCTACAAAATCTCAATCAGTTTTCTAGTCCTAGTAGTTGCTTAATTGATAACCTTCCCCCCCGATATCTCGGGACCCGCATCTGTGATCTGGATTATTTATACGAGTTTGAACTCGTTTAGACGAGACCTTTCCAACGATACCTTAAACACTTTCATAGACGAGTTAAAAACAGCCTCATATCTGGGTACCCGCCCCTGACATGAGTATGACATATACGGGTTTTAACTCATCTCGCCAAAATATTTGCAAACACACCTCGACGAACTTCCTAGTCTTGGTAGTTCCTGAATTAAACGTTAACGACAGACGGACAGAGCGTTTGTGAAAGGTTCACAGCATTTGTTGCTTAACCATAAATAGAAATAGAAAGCATTGCTATATCTACTTCAACCGACGATGTAGGTCTTTGATCCTCAGAAGAGAATTTATTACTTAACAGCATACAACCGAATTGTGTTTAAACCTCAAAAACATCTACTGAAAATTCTATACACCTTACTTTACCAAGCTACATATGTTGTACTTCGAGTAATGAATAGCTCACAGTTAAATTGTATTTCATTAAACTTGAAAATTAGTTGGTTAAACATGTTAAAAGTTTATCTTACGGCGAACTACAATATAGCACGATTCCACTTAAATTATAAAATTGAATAAGACCTTCAACTACGTTAAAATCCACAATACTATCTTTTCTTCCTTCCTTTATATGAACAGACATTATTTTTTAAGTTGCTGCTTTGAAAGATATGTATCACTTTTGTGGAATTGATTAAAATGCTATAACATTTTTATAATTTTTTAAAAGTAAAATATCATAATTCTTAAACCAAGGGGTCATAGCTCAGTTGGTAAAGCGTGTCCTTTGCATTCGGGAGGTCCTGCATTTGATTCCAGCAGCCGACCATCATGACTGAAAATTTTAAAAAGGTTTCATCTGCCACTGATTTCATATACCTACAATTATATGTTCCATACACTTTCTAACCATGTCGCGCTGAATTATTTATTAATATTAGTATTTTATCTGCAGCCATTACACTTACAAGGTATCGGCATGGTCTTGGATACCGTTAACGTAACACTTACGTTAGATACATCTTTTATACCTGAAAATGTTCTTTGCTATCATCAGCCCGGATGGCCAAAGCGGAAACGTGGGCTTACGAGTGAAAGGTCGTTGGTTCGAATCTTTTGGATACAACCTTTTTATTGATCTAAGGTGTTACGTAAACTTTGACTCATGTTATCTCATATCTGACAGAATAGTGCACTATAGTTTTTTGTACAATAATACCTGAAGGGTAAACAACTACCATGCGGAGTCTGCTCACAAACTAAAAATTCCCAGACCGTGCCCTTCCTTGTTAGACAATGACTGACTAAACACACCATCTTTTACAATCAACCATAGCATGCTTGCTATTACCTGATCTTGAATCCCAGCTCAACGTGACTGTTGGTCTGGATCCAGATTACGTTTGTTGCATACAGTGATTGTTATAACTTTCTTTATAGAAGCAAATAGGCTGTTCTTAAATGATCGCCTCTCTAACACGATCTAATGAATCTAATAAAATTATTTAAAAGTTACTAAATACAATTCCACAGTAATCTTTAATATAAACAAAATATTTCCAAGATTAGGTTATAAAAATACAAAAGAAGTAAGGTAGCAGACGACAATTTCGCTGTGCTAAGCTTTTACATTATTTTTAAAGACGAAAGTCGTTTCAATTTCTCCAAAACTGTTTTCAGCTGTCCTGGAGAGAGAGTGTTCCAAAATTTAAACTGGGATGAAGTTGGAATAAAAATCAATGGCGAATATCTTCATCACCTACGATTCGCTGATGATATACCCCTCTTTGCTTCAAAGGCAGAAGAACTACAAACCAGAATGGAACAGCTGTGTAATGAGAGTTCGAAAATAGGTTTTAAAATGGATTTAAGTAAAACAAAAGTGATGTACAATCAACATGCTGCAAAGAAAAAATAAAGATTCACAGAGAGGCATTAGGCATAAATGGTGTGTATGTTTACCTAGGTGAGATCAAAACTTCGAATGCCAATTTGACGGAGGAAATAAATAGAAGATGTAAAATGGCGTGGAGTTCGTTTCTAAGACTACACTTTATTTTCAAAAGCAAACTAGCAATGTGTCTGAAGCGTAAAGTTTATAATCAATGTGTCCTACTTGCAATGATGTACGGCTGTGAAACTTGGACATTGAATGCGCAAACTATTCAAAGATTAAGAGTCACACAACGAGCAATGGAGAAAATGCATGCTAGGCATAACTAGGAGGGACAGGAAGACAAATGAATGGATTCACGCGCAAAGAAAGGTAGATGATATAGTCAAGACTGCAAAGAATATGAAGTGCAGATGGGCCGGTCACATAGCTAGACGAACAGATGGAAGATGGACGACAAATGCACTAACTAGATTGGATTCTTAGAGAAAAGAAACGACCGAGACGACGTCCAAATGAAAGATGGGTACATGAAATCAAGCGTTTTTCAGGAGCTACATGGATGAGGATAGCATCAGATCGAGATATATGGAAAGACAAAGGGAGGTCTTTATCCAGGAATGGATAGAATATTGTTGAATATGATAATGATCATGATATATATACTAAGCAAATATTTTGAACTGTTCTAACTACTTTATTGAAAACATCAGAGATTTCTGTCGCATGGCCAACCTACAGATATTTACTGGCTTATTGTTTTCCACCCCTTCCTGTTAACTACTTTTCTTCAAATCTTTTTCATTTGAATAAAAGCGAAACGAACGAAGGAAATTGCTTTATTGTACCCACTCCTAGCCTCCTACCATTCTTTTTTCCCTAATAGGTGAAGGAAAGACTACTACTAGTAGCATATACCTCATAATTATGGGGTCTATGCAGCGATTCCACCAGTCCTCCCTGTAAGGGGTGTTTACCAAAGTCTCGACAACCCTCCCAACTTAAAATTTTCTGCTGTAAAAAACAAAACGACAGAAACCGTACAAAACTTCACTTACACCCTGCCAATTTTGACTTTACACCCCCCAAAACTGAAAATTCTGGCGGAAACCCTGGGCCTACGCTAGTAGCCTACTAGCTGCTGAGCCTTACCAAAATTACTTAATCGCTGCCGCTTTCTCTGATGCTAATTGTGGGTTCAAGTGAGTGACACTATACCGAGGTTTTCTGTTGTAGTTAATCGTATTGTGAACTGCGGTGAGTGTTTCAAAATAGACCGACGATAGGCCACGTGTTTTGTTATTCTTGTGGAGGTCAATGATTTTTAGACGCAAATCTGTCTATTCCTTTAACCTTTGAACTAAAGTAAAGACTTCTTTTCTTGATGCTATTAATTCCCCCAAGTTCCCTCCCACTCCTTAGTTGGATAGGAATGGCTCCATTTAGTATTCCCTCGCTTAAAATGTATCCAGTTGGCAGGTTTTGATTTTTGGTCACAGAGGAGGGCGTGAAACTGTGGCCATTGCAATATCAAACAGAACCTGATGTCGCCATATTATAGGTTCTACTCCTCACCTTCTTTCTTTCTTCTCTTTGAACATTTACCACTTAAAAGCATGACTTTATTTTAGTGCCAGAGATAAGCTTTTAGAAGGTAGGGTCAGCGCATGTGACATCCTAGAAGAAAACCGCTGCAGGTGCATGCAGATTGCAGCTTCCCTTTATAGAATGGATTCTTGGAAAACTCGATTTCCATCCCCCACAAAAAAATGCAAACATTTGTAAGAAGTAAAGACATCATTCGCGACAACAGCTTGACTACGGAATGTTTAACGACAAATTCTTTGAAAATTAATTCAGTACATGAAAAGCGATTATTGTTTGTTCGAAAGAGGTGAGTATACTATGGATCATGTAGCGTATACACGCGTATTTAATAAATTTTAGGTAGCTATACGATGCTGTCCAAAAATTAGAGGCGAGTATACATCGTATATCCGCGTATACCCTCCATTACATCCCTGTACTGTGTTCTTAACAACGACTGCGTATATACTTTTCAATACGTTAAACGTGATTTTCTCAGAAGTGTGGTTTTAGACTTATCATTTCCAGCCAACGGAGTAGCGAATGATAGTATTTAGATCACGATGGAAACTGAAGGTGAAAATAAATAAAACATTATCTTTTTTTTTCTTTACAGGACAAAGAAAATAAACTACGAGAAATGTCGAATTTGTATCAAATGTTGCAAGACGCAGCGTTGCAGAGAGACATGGATTACAGACTTCCGCAGGGAAACATCTTTAGTCCGGATGACTTTAGAGATCCAACAGATGATGGCACAACTAAGGGAAAGAGAGGAAGCTGTAAGTTTATTTCATTTTAAATTCTACAGTAGGCGTTCTTTAATCCGGCACCGATCGACTCGCTCGCGTTCGGATTTTTTTCGGTTAGATTCGGGAGTGCATTGACCTTGACCGGCAGGTCGCGCCACTGCCATCTAGATTTTTTCTTGCCATAGAGCAGGTTATTACATGTACACATTGTTTTTAAATATCATTGTACTATACTGTAGGCCTATTAATTTTTCTGTGGTATTTCCCAATACTATACTGTCATTAGATAATTCGGCAAAATCGCTAATCCGGCACAGCCGTGTTCCCGAACATGTCGGATTAAAGAACGTCTACTGCACTACCTATTAATTTTTCTCTTTTCATTAGACGCAACGGAGTTGGATCTTCACGGGAACTATGATCTAAGAAGGTCCGGGTTAAACAAGGTGGAAGATAATGGGCAGATTATTTGTTTAATGTACCATTCAAACATTTAGATGCTAGAAATTAGAGAAGCACTGGCAAATGTAACTGAGAATGGTTCCTATGAGCAAGGCTCGCCTTCCCAGTCGTGAGTTTTGCGGCTAGATCAAAGAAGATGAGTTTCAAGATCAGTTATAAATAGTCCATTTACTTATTTAGTACATCCACCATAATATTTGTTAATCGCTCCGAGGTTCATTCAATGTACAAACAGTATTTAGATCCAGTTTTATTACTTATTTATTTCTAGCTGATGTAAAAAGTAACTATTATATATTCACTACACTGTTCACCTGAATTCACTCACAATAAAACATATCTAAAACTGCTTAACTGACATAATATCATGACTATGCTCACATAAACTGCAGTATATTTTTCCAAGCTACTGCATAGGATTACGACATTGCATATAGATGTTATGTATCTAATACGGGTCAGTAAGTATCAAAGTTTACTACAAAAAAATAAAATAAAAAATGTTAGAACTGACATAAATTATTCCGTATGCATGCGAATCTTTGTTTTGGATTTGGGCGTGTATTTTTAAACAATGTTTACAAAGGAAAACTTTATATCTATGACAATCAAAGCAAAAGAGTATAACAAGGACGCGCTAGTTATAAAATTAGCATAGGAAGTACAGAATAGAATACCATTCCTTGTTCCAATTAGCAGAAGCAAAAATGTTTAGAGTTTAATGATAGATCATTATTAACAAGCTCTCATGTTAGTATGATATAGGTCGTGGGGTCACCTATAACACTTTTCTAAGAAAACAAAGTGATGCTAAAAAACGATTATAAATTTAATTAAAGAAAATTTTCGGTAAAACTCTGGTAGGACTTTGTAATTTTAATACGTATCAAATTAAGCCAACAATAACTTCGGAAACTAAACACGTCTAACTACAGTCTAACCTATTGGGAAGTTTCTTAGATTTTTTTTTAAATATCCAGTATTTTGTGGGTCCGTACTTCAAAGGGAGAGTGCCTCTATTAGACATCACTTTGTCTTTTTAAATTCCACAATCGAAAAGCTGTTACCGCTCAAGTTAAGGCTAAATTGAAGCAGGTATTCCCGCCTTTATCATTTTACATCGATTATTCAAATTTTAGTACGAATAAAAAGAAAATAAATTTTGCGAACTTTTGCGCCACATGCAAAAAAGAAGGTGACATAACAGAATCATCAAATTGTCCATTAAGACCAATGCAAGGCAGTACCATCACACCTGGGAAAATATACAGATCACCTAGTAATAAACCACCAATTAACTTTGCAGATCTTTTCAAACCAAACAACTCCAATACAAACCATACAGAGAAATTGGATCAAAACGTTACCTACTTTCCTACGATCGAACAGATTTTAATCAAAGTCATAAACGAACAAACTAATATTATTCTTAAATGGGTGTCCACTGTTTTGGCCATGGCATTACGTTTCCTTAACTAAGTAATGCACTTAAGACTGCTTGAGAAGAATTGCTGGAATGCCGAATGATCTTAAAATCTACTGACGGTCATATCTTTGTAGGAAATGAAGACTTCATTAAAAAACAAAACAATAGCAAGCTCCATAAAAATCAGGACACGAACACAGTAGTAACTGAAGATGAATCCTAATTATCAGCAAACAACAAACTGTGCCTCCATTAATTCACTCAATTTTTTATTTATTAACATTAACGGTATCCATCAAAAAGCAACAAGAAACACTGCAACTTGCCGAAGATGAAAAACATCACATTATTATAATAAACGTAACAAAACTAAAACCCTCTCTATATTTAAATGCCCCTGGCTACAAAGTCTTTCGCAAAGACAGAAAAGATTTTTCCGAAGGTACAACCATTCTTGTTGAGGACTCTATGAACGCACAAGAAATACATTTACAAAATGGATTAAAGGACAACTCTTCTCCGCTACTCATTTCTACTACAACTAAAACTGATACACTAATTATAGTCACTTGGTACTCTCATCCTAACAGAGATATTAAACTCAGTTTCCCATTCTTCTGACATCTATCAGAAACTTGCTGTTACTAGCAGACATAAACAGCCAACCTGAAATGCTCAGAGATAAAAAAGCCGATGATAATGGTAAAGCATTATTCAATTACCTCCTTAACTCAAATCTAATTAATCAAAATGTTGGGCCCACACGCATAGTCAGCTCAATAGAATCGGCACCAGACAAAGTACTACTTTCTCCTGCCACGATGAATAAACTTTCTGCCTATTCAGTATATTAAAGTCTACTATTTGATCATTGTGAAATTTATCTCTCATTCAACATCCAAATAGACAAAAAAGATCCTACATTTACATATAAAAACTTCAAAAAAGCTGAGTGGAAGAAGTACGAGACAATAATTGAGATCCTCATCAATCAATATCAATTCTCCCTTGAATCAGATCTGGAAATTGAGTAAACCAACCAAACTATATTTAAATCAATAAAATATGCTGCTGAGGCCTCCGCTACCACAAGCAAGTTCAGTCCACATCTCGGACAACTACCTGGCAATATCCTCTCTTTAATATCACTTAAAATGGCTCTTACAAGACGATACAACCGTCAATGGGGCAATATTCTAAAATCACAAGTCAACACAAAGAAATTAAATGTGAAGTAAGCAATTTTAGAGAATCCAAACGTGAAGAATATATTTCTAACCTCTCTGAAGCATACAACATCAACCCTAAATCTTTTCGGCAGATAATCAGTAGACGAAGAAATAGAAAATCACAGTGAAGAACATTTCCTCATACAACAGACAATATATTCTACCAAAAGTATACTGACAAGTATAATGAACATGTTTTTACCTCCATTAATGACACTCACTCCGAGGCCATTCAAACTTCAAATATAATTAAACACATTATCGCACATAATGAAGTTCTCATTCCACAAGTCAAAATGATGAACATAAGGGTGACACAGATATTTTACGTCAAGAAATAACAACCGAAGATACACATTGTACTCAAGAAGAAGAAGAAGAAGAAGACTTTCCCGGGACCTGATTGCATACCTTGCTATTAAAACCTTCAAACTCTTTACTCTCTACTTTGGCCGCACTCTACAATGCAACACTTAAATCTGGTTATGTTTCTGTTCAATGGAGGAAGGCATACACTATATTGATTCTTAAACCAAACAAAAGCTCTTCAAACACGGACAATTACCGCCCAATTACACTGACGAATACTATTCCCAAAATCTGTGAAACTATTTTGGCTCACCGACTCTAAGTATCTAGAAGAAACAGACCAACTATCTGCTCATCACGCAGAATTTCGTAGCAAGATCTCCACAATTGACCAATAACTCAGAATCACCACTGAACATTCAGTGTTCACTTAACAGACGATTTAAAGCACGAGGCCATATTTATGGATCTAACCGACGCCTTTGATACCGGCTGGCATGATGGCTTTCTGTTCAAACCGTATAGACTCCAACTTCCTTCCACATATATATATATACGATGGATTGCAAACTTTTTAGAATTTAGACTGTACGAAACTTAGGTTATTCGCCCTCTAAAGCTGTAATTCGCAATCTAGAATTCATTACCAAAGAGTTTGTAAAATGGTGTGACACTTGGCTTCCTACTTTGAACTAGAACAAAACGCAATTAATACTATTTTATCCATCAAGACACAAAACAGTTAGAGACAAGAGCAAATATCTTCCCATAAACAATATAAGAACTAAACCTGCCAAGACCATTAAATAGCTACCTGGGATTCCTACTGGACGAGAGAACGACCTTCAAGAAGCATAAACAAGGGCTTCAAGCTCATGCCTTACTAACAGTCTTTTATACTGACAATCTCTCTTAAAAAATATAGATTGCTCTAATTATTTATACAAAACAATAATTAAAGCAATCATAATATACGGACACGAACTATTTAACTCTGCAACGGATATATCTCCTGTACTAAAAATCGAAAGATTCTCCATAAGATTTGCCTTCACACTTTGGCAAGACAACATTGAAGTACTATACAGGACATCTGGATTGACACCAGACAAAAAGACAAATACTTCACCAGATCACAGAACAATAGATTTCTCATTCAAAATATTGACTTATCCAAGTTTGACTTTCTAAAATACCAACCAATTACGTACCAAGAAAATCTTCCAACTCCAGATAACTAACTAACTTAAAAAACAAACAAAAAAACAACAGTTTATTAACAAATATAATTAAGGACGGAAGAAGCTTGATTGCCTCTCTGGGAATAAATCGTGAGCAGTTTAAATACATATCAATAAATCTTCCGTGATCGACACTTCACTAAACCATACCTCCAATACCTACCTACCTTGCCATGACTTACACATGTCATTGACTAAACAAGACATTACCACATAGGACGAAAGCAGCTAGGGTTAGCTAGAATTCTCTCTCAGGTGGCCTTGCGGGCCCTGGGTAAATTTACTTTGTTGTTGTTCACAGACTATAATTTGTTACGTACTTCAATAATGAATACCATTAGACTCAAAGAAAAGTTATCAGTATCTTCAAAACTAAGTCAATATACTTTTGGGACAACCCCATGTGCCAGAAGTGTTTTGAAGTTTCTGTTGAGTTTTCTTTCAACTTAATGTATTCATTATTGAAGTAGGTAACAAACTATAGTTTGTGAAAGTTATTTTTTGTTTAACTGAACTCAAATTTGAAGAATCGACGTAAAACGAAAAAGGCGGGAAAAACCTGCTTGGA
>JAGDQP010028099.1:13470-24005 GCA_022664845.1 Lepisma saccharinum
CAATTACGTACCAAGAAAATCTTCCAACTCCAGATAACTAACTAACTAACTTAAAAAACAAACAAAAAAACAACAGTTTATTAACAAATATAATTAAGGACGGAAGAAGCTTGATTGCCTCTCTGGGAATAAATCGTGAGCAGTTTAAATACATATCAATAAATCTCCCGTAATCGACACTTCACTAAACCATACCTCCAATACCTACCTTGCCATGACTTATACATGTCATTGACTAAACAAGACATTACCACATAGGACGAAAGTAGCTAGGGTTGACTAGAGTTCTCTCTGAGGTGGCCTTGCGGGCCCTGGGTAAATTTACTTTGTTGTTGTTCACAGGCTATAATTTGTTACGTACTTCAATAATGAATACCATTAGGCTCAAAGAAAAGTTATCAGTATCTTCAAAACTAAGTCAATATACTTTTGGGACAACCCCATGTGCCAAAAGTGTTTTGGCATAGTTTTGAAGTTTCTGTTGAGTTTTCTCCAACTTAATGGTATTCATTATTGAAGCAGGTAACAAACTACAGTTTGTGAAAGTTATTTTTTGTTTAACTGAACTCAAATTTGAATAATCGACGTAAAACGAAAAAGGCGGGGAAAACCTGCTTGGATTCAGCCTTAATAGTTACTGATATTCAAATGTCCTTTTTTTTTAAATTTAAACTTAACAAAAATATAATACAATACATAACTTTGACTTTTCTTAATGCAATAAAATATTTAATATAGCCTTTACTTGTGTTCTTTCAGATATGTCTCTTTGTCACTTCAAGATTTGCAATATGGGACGAAAAAGGAATCTACGCCCGATCTTCAGACTTTGAGCATGCTCAGTGTGTATATACATTTTTTTCAATATGATCTCCGCAAGCATACTGGAGTCGAACAAATACCCAACAAGAAAAACAACAATAAAAAAAATCGAATCACAAAAATTTAAAACTTTTTAAACAATTAAAATTTCTTCACAATATAGCATTTAATTAAATGAACTATGAAGAGGAAATGGGTTCGACTCGTTTCTTCGTTAATTATGACGAATACTAGGTATTATTAATTTATTAATTAAATAAAATTGTTCAAGAGAGGTCTGAGTTGATAGTCAAGTAAGATTGTTTTGTTTACTTATTTGCTTACAATTGTAATAGTTAGGTTGCTGTATTTTTTACAATGCAAGCTCTAATTACTTATACAATTATTATTATGTTTGTTAAAGAGCTTTTATTTGAATAATTTGTAGTGAATTTAATAACTTTAAGAAAACTTGCAAACATTATTTTTTTTTTTACTTTTCCTGTATCAATATACAATCAAGGTACAAGTTAATATAACTCAGCGTATAAATAATTAAGATTGATTTTAACTTTAAATATACGTTTCACTTTATTGTGATTAAACATATTTTAAATAATATTTAGAACATTCAAACTAAGACCGAAGAGAGAATAAATCAGTTATTTTAATTCTAAGCAATACGTTTCCTAACAACTGAAGTATGTTCACAAATATGATTATTACGAAACAACTTTTTCCATCGACATTCTTATCTCTTTTCAAATTAAAGGTGAAAAACAAAATATATATAAATAATCTTCGAAATGTCTTCGGAAAATATTTTTTTTTTTCAAGTTTATGATAGCCATGTCAATACTTAAGCAAAATTCACAAGAAAATGCAAATAATTAGGATTCATTAAATATAATTTATGTTAGAATATTATATATCTCAAAATAAGTATGTACTAGCAGGGGTGGATTTCGGTTTCACTTTTTCGCCTGGCCCATTGCTTGCAGCGGGTATATTCTCTGAGCAGTTTAACGAGCCAAAACAGAATTTTACTTCGTCCGGTCAGTGGTCCGAAAACTTTTGGTCTGGCTGGGTCAGGGCCGAAATCCACCCCTGTGTTCTAGTAATTTAACAATGTAAGCACTGTTGAACACACATACCTAAAGTAACGAAGACTTTGTCACAGTAAAACCCTGCTGAAGTTTCCATACTATTCTCAACTTCTACCAAAGATTGTACTGATGGTAATGAAAACATTACTGAACGTATTTCGAATCAGTTAATATAAATTGAGTTATTAGATAACGTATTAAGATACTTCGATCTTCAGTGATAATAAAATAGGAAGGTCGTCCATCAGTACGACCTTCCTATTTCACTAGCGTACTTTTTCCTATGCACGGAATCGCAATACTACTTCTACAAATTCAAAAGGTATACAAAGTTCAAACCTTCACAGAAGAAAGTTTGAAAGTACATGACTATTTAAAAGTGTTTAGCAGTACAGAGTGTTTTTGTTCTACTTCGTTTATTGTTGAAATCGTTTGAGTGTTGTAGTGAATATCCAAATCTAGAACAATTAAGTTGTTTCAGCAAAATTAGCAAGACGTAGAATCAAAAATTGACTGGATAGAAATGAATAGGAGATTTCATCTCTGGAAGTACGAGATCTCAAATTTTGAATTCAGAGAAGAGCATTGTAATTTCATGCTAACAAAAATATATTAAGATGATGTCTTCTAGTCTTGCAGATCAACACATAACAATAACCTTAAAATAATGTAAACGCTCTAAGAATTATAAAAGAACTATAAATTATTATTTGGATTAAGCATATTATTTGTTACAATTCAATTTTATAAATTATTAAAATCTTCATAGATTCCTAGTATTCAAAGAACCTTCTCTGAAAATAGAATTACTGAATCAAAAGATAAAAACACCGTAGTTCTACAATACTAATTTGCCCACGTATCCAATCCAAATACTATTTTCTCTGAATTTTAAAAGTACAGGAAAATAAAGGTACTGGTTTCTGGTTCTAAATTATTAGCCTGTTTTCTTTTCTGGTAATTGCAGATAATTTAGTTGTCCAACCTGTTTCATAATTATCTAGAAAGCTCAAAATGTTAACGCATTCTCAATCAAGTGTAATGTTTTATCCTTCATAGAAAATCACATGGTAGCTCGGGACTGTCTATCAAGGGGTTATATTGATTGAGAGAAGGAAAATTAAGGCAATACCATCATGTTCGGTGATATTTGCCTCCAATCGTCCCTCTATTGACTGTGGTAACGACTAGGAAGCATATACCACAAAGCATCAGAGTACTGACTTGCTTTTTCCTTATCCTTATGATCGATATAACTTCTTCATGAAAGTAGCCCGAGACTACCGTATATGGTATATAGACCCGAACGCAGACAGCGGGAAGCCATGAGAAGTAACCAGACACGAGAACAACACAACAGCCTCCATTAGTTCGAAATGCTAGTAATAAACTAAAATGGTGAGTTTCACTAACCTTCGTTAAAGAATTTAACAAATCGTTAGTTAACGAATATAATGTATTTCAAAACTCACAAAGTTACTTAATGATTTGTCAATTCTTAATGAAAATTGGTGAAATCCACCAAAGATGTTTATAAAATGAATAAAGGATAGTTAGAATAACAAACAATGTTCTGAAGAAGAACAAAATTCAGTTAAGTACAAAAGCGCACAACGAACTTACCCTCTAGTTCTTACATGTTTCGATGCTAGGTCTCAGAGATACCAAGAATTCAACTTTTAGCCCTATTACGACTGAGAAATATAGCTGTGAATAATGTAGAGACCTTCAAAAATTAGAAAGCAGGACACAGCTTGGGTCTCAGTATTGACAATACTTCTCTACTTTTGACAATGGGATAAATATTTGCTCTTCATTTAGAAAGCGTTACCATTTTGTGTCTTGTAACTGATTGGATAAATATTTGACCAAACGGGTGCATTACAAATACTAAAGACATACCAAAACTGAGTAATTTAATAGCACAGCTCCCATAGACTGCTGATTATTATTTTGTTTCTGTGTGTAAAAGTATTATGAGAAGGAAAAAAAACTTAAAACTTTAAGTTAATGTTTAACTGAAATAAATAGAGTAAGAAGTATTGAATAGATATATTTTACAATACATTATTGTACTTTAAAATAATTGTGATTCTTAGGAATTTTATTAGTTTCAAAAATTAAAATAAAAATAATTGTTATAACGAACATCTTCAGTAATACTTCGATTGGATACCAACAAATATAACTTTATCAAGCAAATTAAGGATAAATATTAATCATCCTGCTTCTATTTTTGTGAATGGTATTTCTTCATAATTTCTTGTACTTAGCGTAAAAAGCGTAATAATGAATATCTCTTATATTTTACTGTATCAAGAAATGTTTTAGTTCTCCAATAAATATATTGCATCCATCTTAATAGTATATATAGAGTATAAGAACTTATTTTCCCTTAGTAGTGAGGTAATTTATTAAGAATATCAGTATTCCTATTAAGAATTTATGTAAATACGATATAGTACTGACATATATGAGTGTAAATTTTCGGATACGTGCACTTTTGTAAGTTCGTATGCATCTTGTTTCTTACAATTATTTTTAAAGCTACTTAGATTCCATGTTTTATTTATTTATTTATTTATTATTATTATTAGCATCAACCAATATGGCTTCTCTTTGTGTTGTGTCATTAATAACTATCAACTGAGACCTCAGTTGTCTTGTCTATTGGCCTTTCCTTGAGCGATAATGTTGTGTTACATGATTATTGTTTCAACGTATGTGTGACGATTCCTTCTGGTGTGAATGATAGTGTGTGTCTGTGTGAATAAAAATGTTGTGAGACAAAGCTCACCGCCCAAAAACCGATAGCTATGTCTCTGAATGTTCAAATGTATGTATATCTCCCTTCTAGTTAAAAAATATTAATAAAATATTATTAAATGTTCCAAAGCATTAATATTTTATTTTCATTATTTGCAGTCCTTATCTTTGTCTATATAATGATATATATAGATCAAAAATAGGGGAGCATGGCAGAAACAGAGAAAAGGACAGTGGAAACTTGAGAAACAGTGCTGCAGGTGGAAGTTAGTAGCTCTCCCGTGACAGACATAGCAGATCCACGCGGGAATATTGCTATAGTAGAGCCACAAAGGGTGTTGACACAAGTGCAGCAGTAAAGGACACATGACTGCTAATTCCTAAAGGTACAAGATCGTATAGGACCATACAATAACAGTAACTTATCACTAGTAAGTTGTATGGTCTCCGCGAACTGCTAACGCCGCTGCACACCCGTTGGGCAGGGAATTGATCATGTCTATCCGAGTTACGGGTATTCTGGGCCACTCCTCCATGAGAATATTTTCTGCTGTTGAGAAGTTGCTGGACGTTTCGGCCTAGCTACAAAGATTCTTCCCACAGCATTCCATATGTGTTATTTCGAACTGAAGTCTGAGGATCATATGGACTTCACCATAAGCAATTTATCTGCTTCCTCAAACTTGGCATCCACCAGCTGAGCTCGGTGACGACGGGCATTATCGTCCATGAAAATGAAAGAAGGACCAATTGTTGCTGGCATAAAGACAATATGAGGCCTGAAGATTCTCTCTCTATCCTGCACGGCTACCTTGCCGAATGATATGCAGGTCGGTACGTCGGCCACTGGCAATGGCGGCGCGCCCCATTTATCCAGCGCAATCATTTTGGAATTTTTCACACACAAGAGGAGGTTCCACGTTCCCGTCAGATAAATGGGCGTCTATTTACCGCCTCCAGATTGAAGGGCGACTGATCGGAGAACACCACCGAACTACACTCGGCAGGCTCCCACTCACGATTGAACTCACTCCAGTTTCTACCGGCCCCACGGTGTTTTGTCCCCAATAACACACACTAATGGTCTCTGTGAATACAGATAATCTTCATGTAGGCGATTCTAGGATAGTCTAGGTGCATGCGCCAATGTGCACTTCACACCCTTTGTTTTGTTGCTGTGAGCAGTGCACATAGGACATCTGTCACCGTTTAGCATGTGCCGCTAGCAATAAGTACTTGCTATACCGTACCGTCGTGGCACGTGAACGGCCCTGTCATGGCGTCACAGAACATTTTTAGTTCGTTGAAACCGTGTCCATAGGCGGAAAATATCACTGGGTGACATTCCAACTGCTTCTGCAATGATTCGCTGTGGTTCCTCTATTTCCAGCCTACCTGTAGCTCTCCAGGCCACAGATTCCGGTAAATCTTGATGTTGTGACATTCTTCCTATTCATCATTTCCCTACACTGGCATACAAGCACTTTCTCTCTATTGCGGGCACACTACTGTACTTCTCATTCAATACTGTGTTTTTTCGTATTATTACGTTCAGTGATGCATGCGTCCTTACGCCCAACCTTGTTCTACCGCACCCATGATGCAGCATGGATCTGCTGTGTCTGATAAAGGAAAGCTACCTTTCATCTGCCGCACTGTTTCGCTAGTTTCCAATGTTGCTTTTTGTGTTTCTACCTTGCTCCCCTAATTTCGACCAGTGAATAAACTTTCAATACTTCCTTAGAGTAACATCAGGTTCACTTCTATTGCATTTGCTGAATGAATATATGTTTTTTTGAAGTAAAAACTTAATTAGCTTTTATTTATCCATCTTTATTATTCTTTATATGCTACAGATGGGGAAAGGAGTTGTACCTTGTGCCACGTTTTTAAACTTGTAAATATAACTAAAGTGTTAATGTTATAATAGTGATTTTTCGACATGCAACAATTACATCAATGGCCTCTGAACATATAGTCACTTTGGAACCAGAAGGTACTATGTTCACTTTTGCTACGTTTGAGAGAAAACAGTTTTAACGTTTGAAGTTTCATTTAAAGTCTATATAAATACATTCCATTTCTTATATTTCTACCCACTTGTAGGTCATTTTGTGAGATACTATTTTTTAGGTTTATACCCTTCAGCATAAGGTTTTTGACTGCAGTGTTAACTCCAATTTGCCAGAGAGTGGATATAGTATATTCTGTTTCCAATGTGACGACATGAAATCGGATAATAACTTACTGATTCGTCTTAATAACTACACAAAGATAATAACAGTGAAGGTTACACAGGGCACATGAAGCAACATGCTCGTGTACCTAGTGACATCCATCTTGTACTTTGTAGCAGCTGGAATGAGATACTGTTCAAGTCAACAAAACAATGTAGTTTTTCCCGCTTGTGGCAAAATGTAGCCCATTTATTTAATCATATTTAAACTATTCATAACGACGAGTAATGTTTTACACAAAAACTGTAAAATGATCTACATAGCAAGTTAATTTTTGTCATGTCACATGTATAAGTTTTCCATGTATTGTCCACTACTTCTTTACAAATATAATGTATCCACCTTTATGCAGTAGATAATATTTTGGTCAGTATTATAATCATCCGTTGATTCAAAAAGAACTGCTTTGGGTTTCATTATTCGATTTGTTTTCAGAAATCCATGCATCCATTCATCTTTGCCTATTTGTTCCTTGTCCCAAGTATCTAGATATTTTTGTCATTTCTTCTCGCGAATTGATTCGCAAGTTACCTGACACGCTTCTAAATTATACTTAAATTAGGTACATTTTGTATATACTCCACTCAAGTGTCCAACTTGGGCTACTTTTTCGCTACGCTTTTTTCTGACACTATTCAATAACTTTTCATCGCAATTCCTAAAAGTTGTGAATGTCGCGAAAAGAATCATGCTACTGACCATGAAATCTTTTTCAGCCTCTCTGAAGGGAAGTTCTTGTCTACATGGTCAAAATTAATGGTTTGCAGAACATTTTTTATGGCTATGGCTGAGTCTAGAGTATTATATTTCTTCCATATTTTGCTGTGTGGCATTATTTTCCCGTATGCTACACCCTAAAACAAGAACAAAAAAGTTTTAAATGTCATGCGTCAGTGTTGTAACGTCGACAGGTGTCACGTGGCAAATGATACGGTTATGGCACAAGCATCTATTTATTAAGAAATAAGGCGAATTACATGTTACTGTATTACCAAAACCTTAAAGATTCATGCACATTCTACTCATTATAATAAGGAATCCAATGGATTGTCGGAAGAAAAACCTGCTCGTACTAGTTAACACTAGAGACAAACTCAGTTGATGTAGGACAATCGTACTTCGAACCTACAAATCTAACGTTTCCATGTCACAAATAAAATTCCTAA
The DNA here is from genome assembly GCA_022664845.1 of Lepisma saccharinum. Lineage (NCBI taxonomy): Eukaryota > Metazoa > Arthropoda > Insecta > Zygentoma > Lepismatidae > Lepisma > Lepisma saccharinum. The sequence goes on from JAGDQP010028099.1 coordinate 21,547, forward strand.
CCGAAGCACACGAAACTCGCAATTATGCTACAGTACTTCATAAAGGTGGTACTAACTTGGGAGGACTCGCTAGGTACCAGCAGACTTTAAATATTCGAGAGGAAACACGGTATATTGTCAACAAGGAACAACACTCTCTTCTATACATAAATGAAGAACTAAAGAAAATTATTTGTTTTAAAATACGCATATACCCCTACAACTTTCCAACTATTATCAAAATCTGATCACATTTTCCACAAGAAATATACATACACGTATCTTAGTTAGTCCAATATGTGACACCTACGTATTATTTTAAAGAGATACAATCAATCATTTCGTGTACAGGTTAATTGTTCGCATATTGTTATAGTTTATGGCTTAAAACGTACAGGCATTGAAGAAAATAATGAAATAATTTGTGTTAATAAGATGTTGGTCCATCTTTATCACGTAATACAGGTTGAATTCTGGACGGAATAGATCGACACAAGTCCTGAACGATGGTAAGTGGAATTTGAAGCCATTCTTCATGCAGCACAGCCTCCAACTAAGGTAGAGACGAATAGGGTGGAAAATGACACCGAAACCTGGTTTCCAAAACAGTCCACAGAAACTCGATGATATTCAGATTTGGGGAGTGCGCGGGGCAGGCAAGAAGTTGAACCTCATCAGCATACTATTGAAACCACTACTCAACAGGGCCACCGGTGTGAATGGAGGCATTATCATCCTGGAATATGTCACTCTCGTCTGGAAATAAAGTTTTCATCATTGGGTGCACCTAGTTACCCAAGAGTTCTCTATACACTGCTCCTGTGACCGAACGGTGTAATATGACCAGGAGGCTGCCGAATACTGCAACATAGCGCCCCAGACCATAATAGAACCACCACCATGTTTGACAGTCGGGCAGTAGTCCACATCGTATACTTCGGAGGGTGCTCGCCATACAAACACGCATCCAGTGGAGGGGAAGAGGGTAAAGTGTGACTCGTCCGACCACACGACACGTTATCATTCCTCCAACGTCCAGCTTTTGTGGGCATTGAACCATGCACGTCGCCTTTGAGCATTCTTGTTTGTCACTTGGAGCTTAGGAATAACAACAAGCCCATGGATACCATTTTTTATGCAGGTCAAGCCTCACGGTTTTGGATGACACTGGGTTGTTCAGGTGTAGATTAAGTTTTATAGTCACCTTCTCGGCCGTTGTTTTCTTCTACAATGTCACAATCCGCGTCAAGGCCCGGGGTTCCTATCCTGCAACTATCTTTCGACCAGTATTGTGTTTCGCCGACCATGTTTTATCATGCACTGTGTACACGGTAATGACTTTCGAGATCGTGCATTGTGTTACACTGCATAATCAACTCAGTTGCTCACAGATCCTCCAGCTAAACGGTCACCCACAATTAGATGCATTTGAAACTCCGTTAAGTCCGCATACTGGTCACTCACTACACCTGCGCCCACAATCACATTGACTTACTCTACTAGTTGTGCACAGTCAATCCTACCTTCACAAAACAAGAGACAGTTGATTTACTCAGTGCTCGGTGTTACCAGGCACAGTTACACTATGTCCCACTTTTGACAAGTGTTTCTATTATTTGTTCAAGGTACCTTCAACAGATCAGCCTTCAAAATAATTCCCATGTGCTATAGTGTACTTCTGCCAGAACAGCTCGCTGAGGTTTAGTAAAGCCTTTAGCTGTAATGCAATTGAAAGCTTCAGTCGCAGATGTCCGAGTCCCCTCTGTTGAGGTTAAGTCGTGTCATCCTTATATTTTTATTGTAAACATTATTAGATTCCCTTGCAGAGCTGACTTATTTCTGACAAAATTTGATCCTTACACTTTGCTCGAATTGAGACGATTCAGTTCTATTCCCTTACTGTACACACCAAAACCACTGTTAGTTAAATAACATAATCCCGACTGAAGAGTGCAAGTCACCTGATGATAATTCTATTTCTAGCTTATGTATAATATAAGAGAGTTCCTCTTATAGCTACATTTATCTCGTTCTCTTTGTTAAAGTATAGTTCTGACTCACGGGTGAAATATAGGGACCAGCTAATGTCTGCCCCAAGTGTGTCATGTCCAAAGGCAAAAAAAGAACTACATTGCCTGGTTAATCAAAGTAGTCGCCGTCTGCAGCCACACACTGTTGACATCGCTCATCCAACGATTGGATTCCGTGGCGAAAGAAGTCTGCGATGCAAAGAAATCCTCAACTGTACGATGCACCGCAGGATCGTCAGGGAAGGTCTTCCTTGCCAAAAAGTGATCGAGATGCATGAAAAGGTGGTAGTCAGAGAGATAGAGATCGGGAGAATACGGCGGGTGAGAAAGGGTTTCATACTGCAACTCATGGAGAACCTGCATTGTTCTTTCTCTCACGTGTGGGCCGGCATTGTGAACAACATGAGGACGCCAAGTCTGCTGACCATTGCTGGATGCTTGCGAACAACT
>JAGDQP010028100.1:0-24416 GCA_022664845.1 Lepisma saccharinum
TGAAAAGTTGTATCTAAAATTTTAAGGTAAATATCATCATTAATTGTAGGTTACATTCTGTATTTTGCCAAAAAAATTATCAATCTGCCGGTAGAAGAATGGAAAACAGAATACCGGCACAGAAATTGAATCAGAATACAACTCTAGCATTCACTTGCGTAGCTAACCGAAACCAGAATAAACCTCACTCAGAATGGCTAATTTTGAGTTGCAATCCAGTTCGCACTACTTTCTTATTTATTTTCTGTAATCCATTGCGCACACTATGATTACTGAGAAAACACTCGTACTACAAACACTTTCAGAACGGTGAAAATAATTCTGATTTATTTTTTTTAAAGTTGTTTGTATTCTTAGTGATACAAAGTCATCAGGGAAAGCTGGTTATCTTAAAATTAGCCGGAAGCTACTTGAACTTCAACATGTTCTAGCATTTCTCGTCTTTTCTCCATGTTTTTATTCTTTGCTATTGTTTGAAGAAATGTAAATCATTTTATGGCGTCTAGTTTAAGAAAATAAATAAGAGAAAAGAGTTGGAGAGGGAGATGATCATTTACCCATTCAACCTCTATATCAGCAGCTCCATTAAGTTGTTCTATAAAGATATTTTGATAAGCAGGTTTAGAAATGATATAAAGAGACACATTAAAACAACTGTACAATATATCATGGGAATCCGGTAAACATGTGAACACGTAAATAAATAAATATGAAATATTAAACACATTTTGATTTTAGAAAGCGTGGAAACATTCTTAAACCAATTTCTTGGCAAGAGACTAGATCTTTTCTAGTTCAAGGATTTAAACATGTACATTTTCTAGACACGTATATTCTTTTATCAGTTACCATATATTCAGTCAGTTTCCTATATACATGTACTAATTAAAAGTGCTGTAACATTTAATAGTTTTAGAGTGATTTATAAATATTTGGGCTAAGAGCTCATCTGCTGACGTCTTAATATTTACAATAAATTTAAACTAAAATTACACAAATTAAAACAACTCATCTAACCCTAAAAAAATGTTAATTATAAGTGTTAAATAGTTTATAAAAAGTCAAATAAAATATTTAAATAAAACTACTAAAACCGTAAAAATAGATAATTTTATTTGAAAGCTGTATGTCATAGCAGCCAAAAGGTTTTGTCATCTAAACTCAATTTGTTAATAATTTTAAACTCGCTAAAGTCACGTAAGTTTGTAACTGGACTTCATTAGCTAGAATTTAATGCACTGTCGCTAAACTATACAACTACATTCTTCTAAAGTTGAAATAATTATTTTAAGTCAATAAAAATAAACTTTTATAATTTAAAAAAATTAAAGTTTAAATCAGCACTAAATAAGCAAAGTCAAAAACAAAAATACTTTAAATATAACTTAGTAACACAAAGCTCATTAAGCAACTACAAAAAAAATTAATAAGAAATAAAAAGTAATTTATAAAAGTATTAAATAAGTCATTAACTAATAAATAACAACATTTGGTAAAATAATTTGCTGTAAAATTGAAAAACAAAAGTTTTTTTTTTAAAGCGGATCTTTTCTGTAGTTTAAACATTTGTCTTTTTACGCGTTGTAGTGCAGCCGATAGGTGAAATATTTGGACAGAATTCTGCCTTTAGTGATAGAGACATGAGACTTACAGCATGAATAGTACTCATTATTCTAAAGATCTTAAGATATAGGGCCATCTCAGATTTTTCCGGAACCGGACACCATTTAGAAAAAATCGAACAAAAAAACTATTTTTTTCATTTATCTCATAAACGATGGTCCGTATTGAAATACAAGAGTACAAACTGAAAGATAATTTTTTTTCTGAGTCACTATTAACATTTTTCATCTACAAAAAACGGTTACAAAGTTATCAGAGATTGTAAAGTTGTAAATTTCAACCCTTAAACCTAAAATCGAATTAAAAACATAGTTTTTTACATTTTGGCGAAAGGGGAAGAGCGTACGTCATAGTGTTGTTACCGCCCATAAAATTTACTTTATCTTTTATTTAGGCGAAAATAATGCAACATACAAAAAAACATGCATAGGACATAAAAAACATAAAACTTTACACAATCGAGTTCGCTCCATTTTGGTCTTCTTCAGGCTGGACAAATGTTTCAGACCGATAAATTTGTAATATATTATTTAAGCAAGTAGTGGCGGGTGAGAACTCCTCTGATTCCTCTTAGTGATATTGAGTGAGAAATAAGTCTATCCCTGTAGCACATAAACGTGTTTTCAACGTTGAAGTTTTGGTTTATTTCATTGATTAATAACTATTGTTTGGAAAACGTACGTTTAATTTTAAAACGTATTTCAATAAGGACTTGATTTTGTTTATAAGATTAATTCAACGTGGATTCAACTGTTATTTTCAGCTATGGCATAACTTTCTTCATGGGATTCTTTCTAATTAAATGGAATAAAGTTCGTAATTAAAAACGAATTCAATGCCATTAGCTATTATTTTGTCCTCTTTTGCATGTTTAAAACACGTTGAAGTTTAATCTGTGATATATTCCAAGAAAAATTTGATTTCGTTGATAGTACGTTAACGTGACGTGATTTTAACTAATATATTCAACTGTACCAAGGAGCATCTTTCCAAGTTAATTACATAAAAATTATGCTTAAAAGCGATCAGAATAAAATTAACTACGTTTCTCATGTTTTCATTTGCATTGTTGAAAACAGATTGAATTTTAAATTATATTTCAACGAACATTTAATTTCGTTAATATGGCGCTAATGTTTTCAAGTTATATTTCAAGTATGACATAGATTTTACTTCAGATACGTTTTTCTAAGGCGACACATTACACTTATTGGCAAATACAAATTTAATAGTGGTCAAAGAGTTATGAAGGAAAAACGTATGTAACAATGGAAGAAGGAAAGTTTTTTATTATTATTCTTACATGGTGAGAGGACGCGTTTGGTTTTGTGACGACTGCATTCAAGATTGCCTTTTAGTAATAACGTCCTCGTAACAGAAAAGGAATAGTTAAATAGTAGTGACTTTCAAGGGGGCTCCGTGGATGAGTGATAGCGTGTCGAGCTAGCAACGACAACTAAGGAAAGTTCCAGCTACGAATCCACATCAAATGGTTGGGTAACTTACTGTTGGACAGTTAATATATCATGTTGAAAGCAACAGACAAAATGCAGCTAGATGTGAATATCAATAGATAGTAACCATGCTCTGTTTTGGCTAACTGAACCCTTTACTACATAGCAAATACTTTTATAATCAAGAAGTACTTGGTAAAGAGAAAAGTCAAACCTTGAAATACGTAACTTGTTGAGTGTATGTGCACCTCCTAACATGTTTATTTTCCTAAGTTTTATATTATGTATTTTAATTGCATTTTGTATACTACGCTTACGTTTGCGCAGTGGAGTAACGAATGACGACGTCGAAATGCAGTAAATCTGTAATAAATGTAGGTGTTCATTGTAGAAGTAAATTGTGAGCGGAAAGCTATGGAATAAAACATTGTATATGCTACAGCATACACCTTTCCTTATATTCTTTTTCAGTCACGAGTAAAGGGTATCTCTATTCCTTGTGATATAAAGATTTTTTTAGTAATTATAAATTTAGTAATACAAACAAGTTTCAATGTCGAATTATCAGATTGTATTCGTACTTCAAAGTGTTATAAATCATTTTGAAAATCCGTAAGCTGTCTTATGCACTTGGCCGACACTCGGTCAGTGCAATTGAATTGTTCATTTGCATTTTACATTCTCTTATTGTTTCCGTATTCACTTGCTTGACAATCAATTTAGATTCAAACAGCTTACATTATATCTTTCAAGCATATAACGTATCAAAAAAATTAATATCAGTCATCGCTTTGGTGGTCAACTGTAGATCTTTGAAGACTCCTTCTTCACTTCTAAGGTTGTTTCACTTCCATATCACCAATCATTATTCACTTTCTCCCCGACGTATTGGTTAACATACAATGGACTGTCTTATATCAAATATATTTATTTAGGGATATTCCATCTATAAGAGACAGTCTTCTATGAACAAAGAGGAGTGAGTGATAAAAGTATAGCAAATTATTACTCCTCTCTCCCAAGCATTTAACCTCATCCCCCCCCCCACAAATGCTTTCCAGGTTGCTTTTAGATGAAAAATGTGTAAATATGCAAATCCTACATAAAAAGTAATTCATAGATCGAGCTATTTCCGGAATAATTGTTGTTTACGACAAAACCAGACCTAAAAGAAGAACATTTTAAATTACGAGAATCGGAGAGACATGCGATTCTAGCCTAACAATGGGTTCTATCAAATAATGAAGAGAACCAAAATTGCGTAAAATTTTATTCTTTAATTCATGTCCTATGAAGTTTTTTTTCTAGCTTTCACCATTTTCGCGTAAATGTCGAGAAACTGTTTTCAAGCGTCGGGTGGACGCCATTTTACAATATGCGGCCGCTGACGCAAAGGTAAGAATGTAGATTTTTAGTATGCTAAACTAGGGGGGTACATACATGAAATGGAACCAGTAATTATTTTTGTTTGCTTTAATTCCAACAACGGGAGTGAATGATGAAAACAACAAATAGTTACTTATCTCCTTCCCCCAAGCATTTTACCCCCTCCGCCTCACTCCACGTATACTTTCGAAGTTAATTTTCAATGCAAAATGTGTAGTATGCAAATATACGTAAAAAATCGTCAATAGAACATTTCTTTTCGAATAATTGTTGTTCAGGACAAAAGGTGATGCAAAAGGGGGAAATTAAAAAAAAAATACGAGAATTAGAAAGACATGCGAATTGTAACCAAACGATGGGTCATATCTAAAAAATGAAGAGGATGAACATTGTGTAAAATCTTGTGCTATTTAATTTGTGTCATGTGCATTATTTTCGAATCTTGCGCCATAATCGCGTAAATATAAATAAATGTCTTCAAGAAGTTGGATGGGCGCCAGTTTCCAATTTTAATATTAAATGTTATTATTAATCATTTTTTTAAACTACTAAAGTTACAACTTTTTAGTTTATTACATTACAAATAAATAATATCCAATTATTGTTCAAAAAACAACATATATTCATAACAAAATACTCGTTATTTACTTGCAATATATTTAGTAATTTAGTTAATAAAATTAAAACAAAAAATAAAGTTAATTACCAATCTTAAAACTTACATATTAATGTTGTTAACATTGTTATAGTAGACTTCCGAATAAATATAAACCGCATTTTATTTTTTAAACTAATTCACTACAAAAAATAACTAAAACTACAATTAAACGCAAAAAATAGAACTTTATAAAGTTAAAATATATACAGCTACTTTACAATACGTAATGAAATCCAAGAATGTATTTAAGAGTGTTCTTTACAGTATCTAAAGATTAAGTTTGTAATGTTATTTTTCTAAAATAATATTTCCATATTCATTAGACCTTCTTTTAAGATGAGAGATTACGCTCATATTGCAGTCAAGCGATCTCATATAGATTTCAGATACACACTAAATTTGAAGTAGTGTATTTTTTTATCCCACTTGAGCGGGAAGAATGATAATTCTTTTAAAGCGGATTTTCATTGCAGAAAAGATTAGACATTTTCCTTGTAAAAAGAGAGAATATACGGAAGCTTCTTTCGATGGGAATGTAATCCTTTTAGATTAATGTACATCTTATCCCATAAAAATATCGTATTTTTTCACCATGAGAAAAAAAAACATAGCATAGTTGGTTAGTGAGAAAAATAGTCTCCACCGGACTCCATAACACTCTGCCGCCTGGCAACCAGTTGCTGAATAATCCGCTGAGGGAAGTCATCGGTTTTGGAGGCAGAGAACTACCGTAGGTCACTGCGTCACACATCATCCTCACTTTGCACTGTTTTCCCGGAAAGGTAGTTTTGGGGGCTGCGAAGAAGACATTTCTTTTATTTCGGAACTTCTTCCAACCCATCCTCTTCATTTACTTAATGTTTGTTGAGTGATGGGAAGTAACGTTCCTCTTCTTTGCTTTCGCAGGAACCACACAACAAGGGTACGCGTTTTCAAAATCATTTCTTTCCTTTCCACACAGGATTAAGGGGGAAGCACTTCGCTGCCCAGTATCATTTTTTTGGGCTCGGCTCTTTTCGGTTTTCTTATTGATTCCTTTATTTCAGTTTATTTTTAATTTTACAGATATAGATAGATAATCACAAATATATAGACGAGAGTATATTCATCTATATGTTTAATCTTTTACCTTTCCTTTTTATTGGAATATTTTAGTGTGCTCTGGTTCCTGTCCTTACTTCTCTGAAGTCGCTATCTATAAATAGATAACAATTACATTAGTTTCTTAATTCAGTATTATAATTTATTTTTAGTTTAATACCTTTCCCTGTATTCTTCGTCCTTATTTTTTGGTGCGCCCAGTATTTTCACTTCCATAATCTCGGGTGTGCTTGGATCCACGGTCCCTTTGTCTTTTCTTACTGCTCTTAGAGCTGCTCCAGTGTAAGATCCGGTGAAAACGCCGGGTGGGATAATTTCTCCCAGTCTCATTTCTTTGTCTTACAAGGAACACTCACCAGGTGTCAGCGCCCGATTTTGATGAAAATTCGTATACAGGTACAGTGTCTAGGTACACCTTCACAGTCATAACTATAGGTCCTGTCGCCAGCAAATAACACAGGGGTACCAAAGAAAGATGGAACGTAGAGAGCCAGTAAATCGAATACAGAGTACGGAAAACGCCCTTTCATTTATAAACTATTACATATATTGAAAGTAAATGGCTATTAACGGACACTGGACAGAATGTGATATATGCTGGGGGATATGAAGACAATGACCGCCATTTTGAAAGCAGCCGTATTGAATATTCTTCAAAAATTTTAAATAGGAAGTGGGTCATGTAACATATCAATCTGTGCTGAAATGTTCCAGGAAACCCAGTGAAGTCCATTGTTCCATAACTCTAATCCTGTATTAAAAAACTACACCTGAAATTGACCTGGAGAATATGTGAGTCGAATGATGAAAAAAAAAATGGTTGAAGCAGTTGAAGGAGCGAAAACCAAACGGCTACAGAAGAAGTGCCGTTATGTTAGAAAATATGATCCTAATGGGCGTAACATGATGTGCAGTATAAAGTTTTAAAAACACTAATGAAAGACCAATTTGAAGAAGGCATAATGCTATGTGAAAGTGAAATTCTCCAGATCAATTTCAGGTGTCACTTTGTAGTACAGGAATGGAGTTATGTCAAAATTAACTTCATCATTGGATTTCTGGTAACATGCCAGCCCAGTTTGATATATCACATGACCCAATTCCTATTTTAAAATTTTGAAGCGTAGTCAAGATGGCCGCCCTCAATATGGCGGTCATTGTCGTCGTGCCTTCCAGCATGCATCTTCTCCTTTCCAGTATCCATAAACACCCATTTGATTCAGTATAGAATAGAGTTTATAAGAGAAAAGGCGTTTCCCGCACTCTGTATTCGATTTACTTGCTATCTACGTTCAATCTTTCTCGGGTCCCTTTGTCGTTATTTTCTCACGACAACACCTATAATTTGGGCTGTGTAGGTTTACCTAGGCACACGAATTTTCATAAAAATCTGGCTTTAACATCTGGCGAGTGTTTCTTGTTAGCACAGGTCTTTCTTGCCGTGTATGGGCGCACGTTATTGCCGCGGATGAGCATACCCTTGCGATTAAACAGAGCAGGACGTTTCACCAAATGCAGTGTCTACGCGCTCAAGCTGCTGACAGTAGACATCTGCATTCATGGTCTGGTTAGGTGGCAAGAGCTCAAAATAGGTTAATCAGGAAACTAATCTCCATCGGACTCCACAACACTCTGGCATCTGTCAACCGGTTGTTGAAACCCACGCTGAAAGAAGTCACCGGTTTTGGAGGCAAAGAACAGCGTCACTATTTGTAGCATGTCATCCTAATTATTCAGTGCTTTCCCGGAAAAGTGGTTTTGCAAGCTGCGAAAAGACACTAGTTTGTTGGTGCAAGATCTAGTGAAAACGCCGGGTGGGGAAGTTTTTCTCAGCCACATTCCTCGGTCTTAGCGCAGGTCCTTCTTCTCGTGAGTAGGCGCGTGTTATCACCGAGGGTGAACACATTCTTGCGATTAACCAGACCAGGACATTTCTTAAACAATACAGTTTGTAAACTTTCAAGCTGCTGACAATACACTTCTGCGTTGATGGTCTGGTTACATTGCAAGAGGATTATCCCACGGATATAACTTTGCAAGGGTGAAGATCCTGTTTTGTCACAGTTCCTGCGTCCCCCTTTTGATACCCACTTCCGTTTGCCTGTAATGTGATTTTAGAGGGTTCACTTTTCATCGTCTGTCACCATTTAGTCCAAAAATGGTTGAAGTCTATGACAGGTGAGCAGGGAACTGCAGGTATCAACTAGTTGCTGCTTCTATTAAAGCGTTAACGCATGTGGTACCAATTTTACGAGTTTCGACACGTACTTAATGTCCTGCAGATTTCGATGAACGGTTGAATGGGTAAAATTGAGTTCGCTGGCCAGTTCTTTCACAGTTTGCATTGGATTTGCCTCCACCGCTGCTCGCAGGGCATCGTTTTCCATCTGCGCAGGTCTCTCTTCTGGTAGCTTATCGGTGAAGCTTGTGTTCCCAGACCGAAACCTCTGGAACCATCTCTGGCACTTTCGCACATCCACAGCACCATGATCATATACGGCATTGATATTTCGTGCCGCTGCGCTTACCTGGATGTCCCTGGTGAAATTCATATAGCGTGACATGAGGTATGTGATCCTCCGACACTGCCAACTTCAAACACAACTCACCCTTTCAAAACGTGGAGTAGACCGTTCACCTTTTGCACACTGCAGCACAATAAACTGCTCTATATGACGCAACTATGGCGCGTGCTGTCTACTTTACTATTCGCTCGTCAAATGGCGTCATTTCAACGGTCATCGCACATTCAACATTACTTAAGGGATACCCGATATTTATATGAATTGTTCATGTTTTGAACATGAAAACGACGCAATAAATTGTTGAAAATATAAAAGAAGCAACAGAAAGTATTTTTATACGTAAGTAGTGATAATCAAAAGTAATATTCTTATGACTGAAAAAGAGAGAAAATTAACCTCGGTAGAAATTGAACCTGTTACCATGCGGCCAGCGATGTAACGCTTTATTTATTTATGTATTTATTTATTCATTGAACACGACAGGTTGGATATTTAGTTGTGGTGTTCTCTAGACATACATGTCCGCTAGACTAGCTAGACAACTGTACGAAAACGTCTTCTAAAAGTTCTCTTTAGTCCCGTCAAGTACTTGAGAACAACGTTGAAATTTTTTTGCACACATCTTACTACTGACGTCTTCTGGCATATTTTAGTCATTGGGTCTTCTGTAGTCATTTTTCACTTACCGGGATTAACTTTACATTAGAGCTTCTTCTTTCGATAAACTTTGTTGTAACAAATGGTGGAAAACAAACTTGACTAGTATCGATGAGGCATTGTGAACTACTATAAAAATGATGAGCAATCACTCTTTCAAGCTCGAATAATAAATTGCAGGCGCAAAGAATCGGAATTCCGTCTACAATGATCACATTTTCTTTCCAAAGTGAGAGTGTTTCATTATAAACTACTCTTTTCGACTGAAAATTGATTTTTATGATCAATTTCTCGTTGAAAAAAGAGTAAAAATTTCCGCTCCACTGATTTAGTGTCTAGAGATACAGGAAATATAGAGCTTCATCATCGATGTTCTTAATACGTTATAATGCTCTCAATTCATTAAGAGGTCATTTTCATCTTTCTTTTTATTGTAGCATATAATTAATTTATTTTTATCATGCTTGTACCCTTCACCTGTGTCATCTTCCTTTCCTTTCGACCGTATTTTCACTTACACACTTCAGCCTATAATCTCCGCGTACCAGTGCTCTAATAAGGTCCTGCATTTTCTCTAATACCGTTGGTTTCTAGCACGCACTCGTTAGAGCTTTCTTAAAATATAACCTTCATTGTGAAGCATTTGTTTTCATGTTACCCCATGCCGATATTGTAAATGCCTAGTATTTTCTTTCATCACGTTTTTCTACAGTCCACGTTTCGCTTCTTATAATATAACATTCCATGAGAAGCATTTAATAAATATTCTCCTTAACTCGTTGTTCATTGTTCCATATAAACAATATTTAGTGATAGTTTCTTTTTAGGTCCCTTGCAAATAGCAAACCTATAGAAGCAGTGTTCACAATGTGTGTATATAAGATTAAGATATTACCTAACAAACAGTGAAATGTTTTGGCTATAAATAGTTTGAACATCCTTAGATAATTGATATTTATATCAATTCCTTCCACCTGTATACTGAGAACTTTATAGACTGCACTAATTCCCCATATTGATCGCTTTCTCATTATGTTAGCTCTGAGCTTATCATTACGAAAATAATCACAATTTTGGACGCAAGTTTTACAGGTTGGAACTCGAATGTTCAGGAATGAAGGTAATTAAAGGCAATCTATTTTGTTATTAAATAATTTATAGAGGAATAACATATATTGCAGTATTCTTCTATGTTCAAGACTCATGAAACTGAGATTGACATAACGTTTATTTTCTCTCTGCGAATAAACTCTCGTTTCTTTATAAGTTAAACACCTCAAGAATCTCGTTCGAACCCTCTGAATCTTACAGATATAGACTTTGGTGTGGACTGCACTTGGCGTATGCCAACTTCGAATGAACATACGAATAAAATAATGTTTGAAGAGTTTTAATTTGCTTGAATTCGAGACCAGTTCTAATGAGGAAAATTTAGGTATCAACCGTAAAAGTGATGTTGCAAGGATTCATTTTGCTGTGGGTCAGAAAATGTCCAAAATGGTTAGAACTGAAAAATTGTCACCTTTCGAACTCACAAAAAAGTGGTGTGGGGGACGAAACTAAAATATGAAAATAATACAGTTGCTCTGTGACGCCATTGGAATACATTTTTTTTTTCATTGTATTAATTAAACCCCTTTGGGTTAGATGAAAGTTTTAAATATGATAGCGATAAAAATGGAGCCAATGGTCTAGGTTTCCTTAATTAATGAAGGGTAAGTAGTGATACACGGAAATTGAATAATGTGGCAATTAAAAGAAATATGATTCATGTATAGAACTGATTCGTGTATTTTGTCGGCTTTGAGTGAAAACTGGGTACGTGGTTTCTTCTGAAGTGTTAACGTGTTTCTCTGGATAACCATCAAATTAAGTGAAAACATTTGTTCATAATATGTCGTATTGGGTCAATCTATGTTTGACTCTTTCGTGTTAGAACAATGATTCGTCATAATGTCACACTTTTGATATGTTGATGACAAAATACCAGCACTTTAACTACTGTTTAGCTAAGGCGCACATTGAGCTGCGTGAAGCAGTATGGGCAGGGCAGGACAGAACAGAACAGCACGAAAAAAATAAAAGTACAGCACAAGTACGTTTTCTGTGTCAGATCTACAAGTGTGGGACGGGCCACGTGTGGCGCAGTATTGCTCTGCGCTGCCCTGCGTCTCAATTCGCTGTGCCCCACACAGATGGAGTCACAGAAATTGTTCTGTCCTGCCTGCCTCACCTGCATGTCAATGTGCACCCAGCCTTACTGTCAGTACACTAAACAAGTTTGAAATGGTATTAAAATTTACAATTTCTGTTTCATTAGACAGATTAACACATGAAATGGGTCATGCATATTATTTTGCGAGTGCACTGAACATAATATTTATTTATTTTTGCCTTTAATTTTTAAAGCAAACCTAATCCATTTTTTTTCTTTTCTACTTTCTTTAAAAAAAATTAACTTTCGTTCCACCCAAAGGGGTTTAATTAACAAAATGAAAACATTTCCATTCAATAGCCGTCAAGTCAAAGAGCAATATTTACTGTATTATTTTCCATTTTTTATCTCGTCCTCTACATATTTTTTCTAACCTTGATAACTGATATTTTTTTTTTAATTCGAGGAATTTGGAGTATTTTTCACCTACACGGAAATGAATTTTTAAGAATATATATTTTGATATTCTACACAGATAAAATAGTTAAAATTCAAGTTAATATTTTCAAAGAAGCATATTTAAAACATTACCAAAATGTCACAATCAAGTATTTTTTACATATCAAAAAAGCGTTTCCGCCATATTGGAATCAAACTTTGTATGTGACATTTTATTTCTGTACTATCACAATAATCAATTCCAGCTTTTCTATTTATTTTGTAATACAGATTTTCTTAAAGCTCTGTAAACGCTAATGACTCATACATGTGCTAAGAAAAATGGCTTTGACAATAAATGGTCAGGGGGGAAATGTCAAAGTATATTTGTTCTCTACTAACGTAATAGAATAAATATGAAACTTTTCACATGTTTTTGAAGTAGTGCAAAGTCTATTTACTTTTTTATTTATCGGGATCTCGTATGAAATGACCCAATAAGAAATGACAAATTTGCCATAAGTGAATTGTGTATCATCTCACCAGAAAATTGAGGCAGTGTACGGTTAGATGGTTAGATTGTATTTAATTATTTTAAAATATTTGGATAGTTGGTATATCTTTTAGCTTCAGAAGTTGTACACTTTTCAACATTAATTGTTAAATTTTTCTTCTATGGCCGACGAAGAAATGTTATATTTTCCATGTCAAAGCTTTGCTTTTATTTACTTAAGGTAAAATAATTGCTGAAGCAAATTGAAAAGCAATACAGTTAATTAAGTGTGCCTGATGAAGCCAAGTAGTTAGTTAGTTGGTGAAACTGTTACACGTTTTCAGTTTTGAAGAAATGTTGTTTACAGTCATTCTCATTGTACAGTCCTTTCTAACTTCCTATTTTGCCTACAATAATTAACAGAAAATTTGCTGTCCAATTCAAAACTCATATTAAAGAAGGAGCTAACCGTTTACGAAAGAAAGAAAATTCTGATTATGTCCGTTGCCCCTTCTCAAGCGGCGAATCCAGAGTAGAGGCGCAAGGGTGGGCGCACCCCAACAAAAATACATTATTTTTGTAGCATTATTTCCACAATTTATCTAAGAAAAAAATCTTTGATTTATTTATTCACAAATTTAGTTTATCTATAAATATCAATTTGTGGGGGATACCGGTGTCATATTTCATGATGAAACTTAGGAATATGAGAGAAAATATGATAAATTTATACTTGTAAAATATCACTTAGCGGAACGATATCGAAAATGTCCCTGGGTATCGAAAATATCGCTTACCTTTTACGAAAACCGCTGATCCGCCACTGAACCTTCTTCTCAAACACTTAGAAGTATTGCCAACGTACACTTGAAGGGTGGAAAAATTAACGGTCCTAAGGACAAACTTTAAATTTTATGGGAGAACCAGTTTCCAATCACATAGGAACATGCACCTATCATTGTTCTCATGACTACAAGATATTTTTAAAAGATCTTATTTACATCTGAATATAGTTTACTGTATAGCCTGTGGCATTCTCGAAACTACCTTGCCAAACATTAAATATTTCGTAGAAAATGACACTTGAAACATAAGATTTCCAGATTTCCTTTACTCAAATTTTCCATCATGAAACTTGTTTTGTCTCTCTTCTCTTCTCAGTATACTTAACACATCTTTCTTCAAGTAGTCCATGCTTTGAGGAATCGCCCAATGGCTCTTGAAAGTAAATTGCGTATGCTCTCTACTCGTTACGGGAGCACAAACACTTTGTTCCTTTCACGTAGCCTTTTTCAGCTCCCAAGGGAAACACTTTCATCTTGGGTTCTCACCGCTGGTCACTCCTTCTCTTCCTTTGTTTTTCCATTATTTTTTTTTTTTCAATTTTGCACCCGGTGTGGAGCTGTTTGAGTAAACAAAGTTTCCTACTTGAAATAGGATACGCAATGGTTGGCCGCGTGAAATGAACCACATGCGGTCGCAAATGTTTTCTGTGCAAATGGAAAAGCGAACTTCCGTATCTCGTTTCATACAAAAACAAATGTTGCATTACCCTTGTGAATTCTGGTGCTTCTATTTTTTCTCTACTCTACTTGCAACAAGGAAAGACGATAATGTCGTAGGGTATAAATGCATAGAGAAACAAACATGTTTTTCCTCACCCAAAAGCAGTAAAAAGAAAAATCTGAACGTTTTGCTCAATATTTATCTAGTATGGGTGCTTAACAATACGACTTGTGTCCATCTTGAATGAAGAATACACAGATTCCTAAAAAGACTGATTAATGCAACACGAAAATTAACACAGATTACAGTTTCGGAGATAAACCCTAGAGTCTGGACAGAATATAATATATCTCCAAAACGGTAACATTGTTTGTTTTTTTTTTTTTTAGTAGTAGTGTAGTAGCGTTCTCAAAGAACAGTTTATTCTTTATGTTTAAACGTCTGAAACCCGACTATGAGCATAATTTACACTTGACAACGTGTTAGTTTCAAAGTATACATTAGATATAAGTTTCCTTGATGTTACTCACACGGTGAAAGTTTGTTCTTTAAATCGTGTACCACAAATAGACAACCAAGTTTGTTAAAACAATGCCTAATGATCCGATTGAGACGAATTCGTCTAACAATCGTTCGTGAAATACTGTGTACAAGCACTAATACTAGCAATGGTGTGTATAACGTTTTCTGCATTCCTACATTTCGTGCAAAGAATGCCGGAATGGTTCCTTGACATAAGACAATAATCTTGCCCCATTCCTTCTCCGACGACATTGTATAAAAGAATTGTTTATCAGCCTGTATCCTTTAAAACATGTTATACATTTAGTGGTTTTGAGGTCGCAGTTCAAATCTTGCTTGTCAATTTCGCTGAGAGAAATACGCATATGTTTCACATATGACTTACCATGCTTCGCACTTTCATTCGTTTTCAATGCATCTACAACCCTGGGCTTAAGCCACGACCATCCTCGGTTTACACTACCATCTGGAACCAATTAGGTCATAGGAGCCCTAATCCAGCCCTTTCCTCCTGAAAGTAGTTGAAGAGCTTATTTCCAAAGCGTTTAATCCCTATGAAAAAATAATCTCCGGAAATCACACTTTTATTTTACATTTTCAGCTAAACAAAATTGAATGTAATTATTACTATAGGTTGTTGTGGAATAATAATTTATTGTGAAAACTATTTGGGATTATTTAGCGAAAAATTAATGGAAGCATTATTCCTAGAGATGTCCTGTTTCCAAGGGAGATACGACGCTTTGGAATAAACTCGTCAATTGTATTAGGACAGATTTGAGGTTCGAATATTCTAGATAAATAGTGTGGGACGTTCATTCCTAAACCGAAAACTACTTATTCATACACCTGGTATGTAGACAATACAGTTTAAAAGTACCGCTCATAAACAACACTTTACCCTTTAAGTGAACACCAATTAAATGTAAACCACCACACTCGTGTGGTAAATGCAACACTGATTTTGACACACGCAAGAAATGTCCTTCTCAGAGGAACCAACCAATTACGGACTGTATTTTCTGTGCATGTTTATCAGGTAAATGTAATATCTGACTCACGTATACCACAATTTACTACAGATGTAAGTGTTCACATACCAAATGCGTTGCACTATGCTAAGTCCTGTTTTATATTTTTTATACATTGTGTTCTGATTTGAGAAGTAAGGGGTTCCCATATAGCTGTATCCTGTGCCTTTTCATCTAAGGTAAAATTAATGCCTAAGATTTTTCATCTTTTTGACGGGGTCATAAAGTAAATATCTAGGAACTAATTCTAATGCATGCCAGTTATTAAAAAGGAAACATTTTCATTTTTTAAAGTTTATCTGCGCCCACTAGCAAAGCAATAACGTTGTATTGTCTCATAAATACATATAATATGTAGGACAGTTGTGTAACTCACACTAACATTATCTACGTAAGCCAAGGCATTCAAATTTTAAAAAAACATGTAATTGGGGTTGTCTAAAGCTATTGAAAGTATACACAAATGGTGACATACTTAGTGCAAATAACATAATTGATAAGGTACTACCCTGACGGATTGATCGTCATATCACAAATGATTGAAATAAGTATCAATTAATAGAAATTTGAGATTTTGCATTATAGTATAATGTTTGTACAAGTTGAATCAATCTCTGATAAAAGATCATGCATTGAAACACTGCATATAAATATTCACGATGTACGGCATCGAAAGCGGACGCAAAACCTAAAGAAACCAAACATGCTGGAAGTTTTCGCTTGAAGCGAAAATAACTGATCAACTCTCTAATACTATATAGAGCATAGTAAATGTATTGTTTAGACAGTGCAACTTCCATAGAACCAACCAAGTACTCAACCTAGGGCTGAAGCCTATTAGCATAAAGTTTGGATATGATCTTGAGATTAGTATTCAGTATCGAGATAGGACGATAATCAGATACACTACATCACTTACTTTTCTTAGGTATAAGAATTATTATGCCATCATTTTGTTACATATTACCTGGTTTTATAATTTCATTCACTATTTGCGTAATTTCGGTACTAATGATATCAAAATAGCGTAAGAGAAACATATAACTTAAACCATCCATACCAGGACAGCTGTTTCTGTTACAAGATTTTAAATTCTTCAAAATTTCATTAGCAGTCACTGGTTGTAATAATTGATCGTTATCTTCATCCGTTAATTTGTGTGGTACATGAGAAAACAAATAGTTCCAATTCTAAGTTGACGCTCGCATTTTGGCATACATTCGTTTATGATGCTGGTTACATATGCGCATTATATCATCTTGATTAGTAAGAACATTACCTTCATCATCCTGTAAATCTGAAATAAACAGTTGTTTCCGACGATTATGTGCTCTATTAAGATGAAAAATGGATATCTGTTTATTGGTAATCATTTCACTAGAAAATACTGTGTTAGTGAATTTGTTCAGTTTCATTCGTTGTAATTGCATGATGTTGGATTTAATTCTTTTTATATCTACGAAATTATCTCTGTTATGCGGCCCTAACCATAGCTGATTTAAGACACCGGATCAAAATTCAAGTGTGTGATGAATTTCACGCTTTTTTCTGCTCCGTGCCATTAAAAGGTCTTCTAATTTTAACTTTTGTATATTGCTTTCACCAAGGTTTTTTTTGCAGGAAAATATTTAGAGTCTATGTTGTTTTACCCAATAACTCCCTTTTGTTTTAAATTCCTGATAAAGAATTTCATAGCTCAATAAACAAGAATTTAATTTCCAATAGGTAGGATCAAAAGCTTTTATTATTATTATTAAACTTTTATTTTACATGACAAAAGTTAAGGCTGATAGCCTTGTCTTCCACTTAACCATGATACATAATTTACATATCAGAAGAAAAATACTCATTAATACAAAATCCTAAGTTGATAAAACATATATACTGACACAACACACACACAATAGCCTACAACAACTACGACAAGAATACAATATAATACTAATACATGAACCCTTCCCTATTATGATGAATCTATCTCTCTTCTCATTTTCCCTCCCTTCCCACTTTATCAATACAGACCCAAGTTAGAACCCTCTCCACCCCAATCCCCAAATACACCCTCCACAAACACATACACACAATGACAAGTTTAAAAAATAAATGAGGTAATACAAGGATAAAGACAAAACATATTAAATGTACCTCATTTGAAACTAAGATATGAACTGAAGCACGAGTATGGAGGAAAATAATAATTAAAAAAAAATCATTGAAATTTAACATTTTTACACTGCTATGAGCAAGTGATAGAAAGTGGCTATGAAGCTTATTTCGAAAACTGTTTAGGGAGCTAGCTGTGCGAACTACCGAAGGAAGATCATTCCATTGCTTGATTCCGAACATCACAAAAGATTTAGAATAGGTTTGAGATCTGTGCTTTGGTATTCGCAGGATGGCACTGATTTTCGAACGGGTGTTCATATTATTAGTGAGGTGCATAGCTTTCAGCATAGAAGCCAGGTATGTAGGAGATCCTTGTAGAACTGCAGTAGAAGATAGGACATTCTTCTCTCTTTCAATTTTAGCCATGCCAGTGCAGAGTACCTGCTTGATACATGGCCATATTTTTTTATCATTGAAGATGAACCGAACACATCTATTTTGCATTATTTGTAATCTGTTTGCTAGAGTAACAGACAGATCATTATATACTACATCACAATCTTTATCCGGGGTCTGTAAACAAATGTTCATAATTACAGAAATATTATCACTATATTCAGCCGTTACAGCTGTGATACTAGATACCTGTGATATGAGATCAGAACTGGAGCAGAAGCGATCAAATCTGGATTGCGTTGTACTCGTTTTATGTGTAAAAATAACATCATTACGTTTGGTAATCTAAACATCAATTAACTGCAATTTGTCGACCAAAGTTTGTAAACGTCTACATGATCAAAGTGTCCTGTTGTATCATAGGCCCTCAACACAGCGTTAGAATCACCAGCAAAACTTACTCTATTAGTCTGGAAGAACCAAGGTACTATCTCCGTGTTATATACAATGTCGCGTTCTCGCTTGTTACAGAAACCAGTTGGTGCGTAAATATTTACAAATAAGGTGTTGTGGCTAACAAAACTGACGCATCTACCAGATAATAGGTGTTCGGTTTCGGTGTAATGAATACCGTTTTTAACTAAAATTCCCCACCACGCTTATCCTTGCCAATATTCGTAATAGTATCGTAACCATAAACCGATTCTAACTGTTTAGTGCATAATTCTTGAATAAATAATATATGAATATCAAATTTGTACATAAATTATTTTAACAAGGTAATTTTAAAATAAAAAATTCATTCAAATTGATTGTCGCTATGCGTGTAGTAAGGGACATGTCAAGAAGACAGACGAAAAATAAACAACCACAAACATGTCATTCCAATGCCCACGGCAACCTGTTAATGGAACACACGAACCAGCACGTGATAAGGAAACCACTCTTGTTTACATGTGTAAGTTAGCAATGCCATGAGCACTGTAAATCACGTGCACTGAAGCAAGGATGAGAGAGGGGGTGGGGGACTCTGCAGTTCTATCATCTGTTCGAATTGTAGCGCAAGCTACAACGCCAGTCACATAAAATTCTGTATTGTTTCATACTGACTACTACCATGCAGAATTGCACGAGCAATAATCTTTCTAGCATATACTGTCTGTTTTCCGTCTCCACAGAAAAAAAAGAACCTCCAAACCATGTCTATTTATTTTTTGTTACGTTCTCGTTGTATGTAACAATATACACAAAAAAAAGTATTTTCATCTGACCGATACTAATGTATTCAAAGATAGCCAAAACATGGGATGTCTGTCTATCAGTCTGAAAATTCGAAAACAAAGAAACATTAACAAAAAAGAACATCAGAAATTCAGTCCTGCTTATTTCTTTTGTCTAGTCTCAGGTAATTCATCCTCATATTTTTTTTTTTAGATTCATGACGCTTTTCCGTTTTATGATACTTTTTATAGATTCCTCCTTTTCCGAAGAAAGGAGAGAAGCTAGATTGGATAGAGGAATATTTTCTTCTACTATGTCCATATCGTTCTCTGTATATTTTTTCTGTAAACTGATCGGTTTGATTTGTCATACATTGAGAAGAATGTTCATCTGATTCAATAGGAGGGGAACGTTCCTGCCATTAATATTCAGACCGGCTTTCACCTCGTGGAATTCAAGCAGAACAGGAGCTTCTGTGGAAACTGAAGAAGCTTCATTATGAGTGGGTATAGACGATGATGCAATTTTGCTATTTTGCCAAGTTGGACTTCGAGGAGGAGAAAGTAAGTCATACTACACCCCAACTATGTACACCATCTTGTTGTTAGTTTCACTGGTGAGTGGGGGGTATTCGTCTAGCTGTTGCGAGACTAGAAGAACACGTTCTTTGTGATGCGGTCAGTTCACTGACCTTTTCCGCAGATGTTACATTTAAGGGCGGAGAGGATAGTCATTTTACGCTTTTCACAATTTGCTATGGACTGCGTTGGATCCTGGCAAAAAAGCAGGTCTGAATCATAATAAACTTGACCTCTAAAATTGTTTACCATATACGCGAAGGAATGAGGCGAACAATATTGACAGATGCGACGCGTGTCCCATTGAACATTGGGAAACAAAAACGTTGACCCCATTGTTCTTTACCAATCTTTTTCACAGAACCATATTAACTGAGAACATTTTGAATAGCACTATTATCTAGTTCTAATGGTAAGTTCAATATACGAACCGCAGAATTCCCATCATCTGTAGGGGAAAAAAGCACTTGACTAGTAGTTCCATCATCATTGGTATAGTTAAGTGTTGACGTAGACCGGAGAAACTTACCATAACTGCCACTGACACAAATTTTAAATAAACAGAATAGGCTTCATTGTCTAGTTGTAGTCCTTCCAATTGATCTGGTTCCACATGTAAAGCAGTATTTATCCAATTGTGCATATCCAATGCGGACGGTCGTATATGCCTGGTTTGCTTGTTAAATTCACACTTGACTGTCTTCTTTCGAACAAGACGAAAAATTATCAATGTCAATTTATAAATAGCACAATACTATTAATATATAAAGTCACACTAAAGAACAGAAAAATTTCTGAAACACAAATCTGTTCAATGCAGCTTAACACAAAAGTCTTTCAAATTGGGAGCAAGCAAGTTTTTTCGTCTGCACTCTGTCACGACTCAACGCGAACTTCCTTGAGCCACGGCGTCCAACTTGTTGATTCAGTTTTGAACCTGGTCAAAATTGCCATGTGCGTAATGGTTACACTGGTCAACAGAATGATAGGCCAAAAAATATTTTTTTGAAAATGAGTAGGAAATATATTTGAGGGGCGCTGAGTTCTAAACTGACCATCGTTTGTCGCCCTCACCCACCATTTTGTCGTAATTGGAGTGGATACTTGAAACAACACAGTGAGTGAAAAGTCACAGTACCCAAATCATCAAGGAAATGGAGCATCGTAGTATACAAATGGGAAATGTTGGGAAAGGGTTACATTTTGGAGAAAATGATAAAGATGGCCGTCACCTTGAAATACCCCACTTTGAATGGAGGTCATTTTTTAAAAATAAAAAGAGATCGTGTGGTACAACAAAAGATACGATTATTTTCCCACAAAGACTTTACAGGTGTCATATTTTACCTACCTCTTACGGTGTCGGAGTTATCTTCACTGGAAATTTGCCGCTTGATTTATAAAGAGACCTTCATTACAGCCTTTTTTTTACAAAGCTGTATAGAACCGAAATATCGAAGTATGTAAACGTCGAATGGTAGGAAGGGGATACATTTTGTAGTACAGTATTAACGTGGCCGTCCGCCATATTGGATGAAGGGCATTTATTCAAATAGGGAGTTAATCGTATGACATATCACCACTAAACATGCCAATGTTCCCAGAAAGCCATTAGATGTATCAGATTTCAGCTACTTCTTATGGTAGCTGAGTTATCGATACTGAAAATTTGCCGCTTGATATATGAATGGACCTCAAATACAGCCTTGTTTATCACATACTGATAAGGAACTGAAGCATCGTAGTGCATAAGTGTGGAATGGTGCGAAGGGGATGAATTCTGGGGTACACGATCAACGCGCCATCTCGAAATCCGCCGTATTGGATGGAGGTCAGTTTTTGAAATAAGAAGTGGGTTCTGTGCACTTCAAACAATACAAGAATGTCCACTGAAACCCATTCCATGTGTTAGGTTTTATGTACGTATTACAGTGTTGGAGTTAAGACGCTGCTGGATAAATGAACACATACTTTATTTTCCAAATAACTCCTTGCGTGTGTGTTGAAAATTCTGTTGGTTGTCACAACTCATATATGAGCTGCAATCACACGTTCTTCTTCTGCATAATTGAAAATCATTGCAGACGTGCCTTCCTCAATGGGAAAACTTTTATCACCAACTACAATTAAGTACGATATCCAAGCCGTAAACAGGACAGTTATTTTCACTCCAAAGCAAATTTAGATCAACGGTCGAATAGGAAATGAAATTGACGTTCTAGTATTCGTAACACAGTTTATTGCTTTACTGTCCAAAAGTGAATAACCTCCATCATATTTCTTCAAAATCTCTTTGTAACTTTTTATCTCTACATAGTTTTATGCTTTCTCTCATGTCTCTTTGGCTCTCTGTTTCCTTCTTTCCTTCTTTCTGTCTTTCTTATTTTCTTTATATCTCTCCCACTGTGCGTTTGAGGTGGGGAGATGGTACTGTAAAGATAGAAAGAGAGGACAAGTAATTCCGCTAACATAACTCAATTGTAAGTAGAGTTTCGCAAGAACAAGCGTCATAAGAGAACAGTTTGGTTCTTTGTAAAACTTCTGCCCTTTTCCCGTTAACAGCGCTATTTTCAGAGAAATATAGTTTTACTTTACATAGATAAGACGTTTTAAATGTTTGAAAATGTTCTTTAAATGATAGAGAAGGAAATGGTATCATGATTATCATAATTTATCTACAAATTAAATACTTTGTTTAACTGTCTGGAAACTCTTTGATAGACAAACGGATCTTTCATTTTAGAATTCCTATTTCAATTAGTCCTTATCAGTAAACATTATTTCTGAAAAATAGGTTTCGTTACAAGATGTACTTCCTCTAGGTGAATCTCATCAACATTTTATTCAGTTAACAAATACATTTTGTTAGAAACAATAGCGCCGCCTTACGTATGATTCAATTATAACCAATATATAGTGCAGGTAGGCATTGCTTGTGACCATGGAAATTGCGAAGCTCTGTGTTTTTACCTTAACATGTGTGTTTCAAGTAAAATGAGTGTCGAAAAGAGTCAAACTGATATTGATCTATCCGTAATTGGTCGTGATCGAAAGGCATTTCCAGATATTTGGTACTCCAAAATTCACCGTGAATGGATAAATGCGCACTGATACAGTTCGGGCAGAAAATTTCTCAGGAATTCTAAAAAAGGAGTTGAAAATAAGAAGGGCTAGAGAGGACTTACTATGATTGTGCAGGGTGCACTATTCCATATTCTGTTATCCTGGACAGAGCCAGACCACCTAGCATCAATACTTGCGCTACATGTTGCTTGCAGCCTGTATCTGTTATAAATCGGTGAATTATTTTCAGTTTTTGCTTAGACTTTAGAATTGAATTTCTGAATTTATTTTAAGTCCTTCAGACATCTGAGACACAGGCCTGAATAGGATGGAAGAGAGGATTGTGGAAGGAAAACAGCCAAGACCTACTTTATAGGTACCATCCCAGAATTTACCTAGTGTTACTGAGGGAAAACCTAGAAAAAAACTTAGAATAGTCGGCCGCTGGATCGATCCAACTTAGATGTTAGAGTCCCGCCTCCTCTTTCTCCATTTGCTCTAAAAAATTAGACGTGGTCAATTCCAATTTTTCTTCCTAGCACGGATATAAATACATATAATCTCTTTCTTCCGCAGTTATGATTTGTTTATAGCGTTTTACGCGCCATAAAGATCGAATTTTACCAGACATAACATTGATAATAGCATGTGTTACTAGCAGTGTGTCTAACAAATTTTAAAAATTATCTTTGAACACGTTCATAACATTTACGACTAATACTTTCCTCTGCCTTAGCCATGAATGCGTACAGGCCATAAATAAATACAAATTCTTAGTCGTTGTTGTAAAGAGAGGACAAAGATTGTCAATTTACTTACGAAGAATTTCCTTCCTCACATGATAAATATTGTTAGAGTAAGATTAGAATATAGAAACCATCTAAATATTCCTGCCCGAAGTAATCGAACCAAAACCTGTGTATATATTCAATTCTATTTTATCTTATATACACAAAAATGTGGCATTTTTGCAAGGTTATTCATGTACTTTCGCATTTATCTCACAAATGAACATTTGGAGTGGAGACGAAAGAGAGAAGGAGGATCGTAGACCTCCTTCTCTGAAGCCATAATTTCACACTATGAACTGAAGGAGTCACCTACTCCATGTTAACTGGGAATCCTTTCAGCTATTGACTTCTTGATTATTATTTTTTTTGCTAACACGTAAGTAACAGTTTGCTATTAATTTTTTTTTATTTGTTCATAAAATGTTACCAACAATTTTCCAGTAACATTCTATTGACAATATGTTGTTAAGTTTTACGTAAATACCGCTGAAAAATCTTGATGACATTTATTATTAATATTTTGCTATTAACACGTTTTCGCTCATTTTTTCGTGTAAATCTATCTTAACTGTACCATTTTATCCATATTCAACTGACATGAAGCTACTAACGAGTATACTCTACATTTCGGAAGCATTAATTTGCTTCTTTTCAGAAGCATTTTCTTCGGTTTATGCATATCTTTGTTCAAGCGAAGACTTGCTAGAAGAAA
>JAGDQP010028101.1:0-24416 GCA_022664845.1 Lepisma saccharinum
GGAGAAGATGGACTCACAGCAGAGATGTTTAAATGGGGAGGTGAAAAGATGAAAGAGGAACTTGCGAAATTATTCTCGATGTGCCTGAGGAAGAGAGAAATACCCAGAAGTTGGAACAATGCCGTTATCATTTTGTTGTACAAGAAAGGGGACAAAGAACGCGTCGAAAACTACAGACCAATTAGTTTACTGTCAGTCCTATACAAAATGTTCACCAAAGTTATTTTGAATCGTATTGAACGAGACTTGGATTTTAATCAGGGAAGGGAACAAGCCGGATTTCGTCGTGGATTTAGCACAATGGACCACATACAAACATTGAATGAAGTTATGGAAAGGACTAATGAATATGAACTTCCACTATGTTTGGGATTCATAGATTTTGAAAAAGCTTTCGATTCGGTGTCCTTGTCAGCAGTACTTAAATCACTTGAACATCAAGGCATCGAAAGTGCATACATCAAGTTACTGCGAAACATTTACTCGACTGCCACTTCTGTCATTAGGCTGCATCAAGACAGTGAAAAATTTAAAGTTGGAAAAGGGGTAAGGCAAGGAGATTCAATTTCTCCAAAACTGTTTTGTGCGGTCCTGGAGAGAGTGTTCCAGAATTTAAACTGGGATGAAGTTGGAATTAAAATTAATGGCGAATATCTTCATCATTTACGGTTCGCTGATGATATAGTCCTGTTTGCTTCAAGTGCAGAAGAACTACAAACCAGAATGGAAGAACTGAGTAACGAGAGTTCGAAAATAGGCCTTAAAATGAACTTAAGTAAAACAAAAGTAATGTACAACCAACATGCTGCAAAGAAGGAAGTGAAGATTAACGGAGAGACAATAGGCATAGTTGATGAGTATGTTTACCTAGGCCAACTTAAAACATCGAATGCAAAGTTGACTGATGAAATAAATAGAAGATGTAAAATGGCGTGGAGTTCTTTTGGAAGACTACACTTTATTTTCAAAAGCAAACTTCCAATGTGTCTGAAGCGTAAAGTTTATAATCAATGTGTCTTACCTGTAATGATGTACGGATGCGAAACTTGGACATTGAATGCGCAAACTACTCAAAGATTGAGAGTCACACAAAGAGCAATGGAAAGGTGCATGCTAGGAATAACCAGGTGGGACAGGAAGAGAAATGAATGGATTCGTGCACAAACAAAGGTAGAGGATGTAATCAAGACTGCGAAGAAGATGAAGTGGAGATGGGCCGGTCACATAGCTAGACGAAGAGATGG
This sequence comes from Lepisma saccharinum, assembly GCA_022664845.1. Taxonomy (NCBI): domain Eukaryota; kingdom Metazoa; phylum Arthropoda; class Insecta; order Zygentoma; family Lepismatidae; genus Lepisma; species Lepisma saccharinum. The sequence continues at coordinate 1,245 of JAGDQP010028101.1, forward strand.
GAGGTGGACGACAAATGTACTACAATGGATTCCTAGAGAAAAGAAACGACCGAGACGACGTCCAAATGTAAGATGGGTAGATGAAATCAAGCGTTTTTCAGGAGCTACATGGATGAGGATATCAGCAGACCGAGATATGTGGAAAGAAAAGGGGGAGGCCTTCATCCAGCAGTGGATAGAAAACGGCTGAATATGATGATGATGATGATATATAATAAGAGGCCTCTTTGCTCCAACCCTCACATTGTAAACATTTTTCTAAATATTTCAATAACTAAGAGTACTATCAAAAATGTAAGCGCATAGCGCACTCGAACTTACTATGAAATGCAATGGACAGCGATCTCGAAATCTGGTCGATTGATGAGTACTGAGACTTCAATTAAAAAATGACGTCATGATCTTTGAAAAACGCATAATGGACAAGATATCGAGATCGCAGTCCATATTTTTCATAGTAATTTGTATGTTCTAGTGCCCTTACAATTTTTGATAGTGCTCTTAGTTTCTGAAACATTTAGAAAAACGTTAAAAAGTGGGGTCGGGCGCGAGGAGGACTCTTTAAGCTCGAAAATAATTTGCCAACACTGATATTGTTCCCGACATGTTGCTTATTCTTTCTTTCATGACTTCTGCACACGACACATGTGATGTTTTTTTATTGGTAGTGGTTAAACTGATAATTTCAAGAAGGCTTCGTTGAGTTTAAAAGTATCATATCAAATCTAAAAATAAACTAAGGACTATACTTTCATTTTTCTCTAGTTATTTATTGCTATAACGTAATTATTGTAGGGTTTTCCGTCTTCAACAACTAGAAACATATTTAGGAACCCCTTAGGATGCGTCATTGTGTAAATTATTCAAACCAGTTATAGCTACTATGGGATGCCAATGACTGGTATGTCATTTTTTCACTGGAGTCCATTGAATTGGCATCGGGGCCAATAGTTAGCAGATTTTTCTAACATTGACCATTCTTATCGTTAAGGCATAAAAAATAGGATGGTACAGTCAGCGACAAAAGTTCTTTCCCTCCGGTAAAATTTCTTTTGCTTATAAGTTGGGAATGAATGGACTGATTAGAGTACAGTTTTCTGTAATTTGCAGAAAATTACATCGGTTTTAATTTAATGAAGACTGTACTCATATTTGTCTATCTATTGCAAAGTTATTCGCAGAAGAAATTTTATCAAAGAGAAATAACTTTTGTCACTGACTACAAGTAGCTGTCTGAAGTTCATAGCTTCACATGAAGTTTGTAATGGTGCTAACTACTGGTCTCAGCAGTGGTAATTATTGGTACACGTCTTCAGGTCGATAATATTAAATAAGGCTAAATCATTTATTTATTTATTATTAAGTTTCAGATACAGCTAGAGTTGCCATTTTAGACAGAAACAAAATAACATTGGAACAAACTAAATAACATTACTACAAACTAAATCGCATGAAATTAAATTTTAAACAACACATAACACAGCAATTGATATCAAATAACATGACGATTATAATACACAGGAGGAATAACTCAGATATTGGTATTTACCGTTCTATGGAAAGTGTTTTCAGATCCGAAAATATCAATATTTGAATCAAGATACTAGTCTATGGAATAAGGAGCGCTGCAGTATACTTTGCCTAGGCGTGGTACAATGAAGGAGGTGGTTATTATTTCTGGTTATTCGTAAGGGAACACGGAAGTAAAATTTAGATATCAACTCTCCAGTTCTAAGATTCCGTTAAGTATCTTGTATAAGTACATCAAATCTGCCAGCTTGCGACGAGAAGAGGGAACGTAGAGACCAAGAACGGATAATAACTCTGGTTTGCTTAAGCTACGTACTGATGGTATTTTTTTTTTTTTTTTTTTTGACTATAGCAAGATAAAAGTTCAGAACAGAATCAATATGAGATAGACTAGAAATACTAGCCATGTTCCAAATTGAGAGAGCAATATTCAATTTTAGGGGAGATGAAGGTTTTGTAGAACATACTCAATGAATGAAGGTCCTTAATTTCTGTAAATCTATAGAGAAGACCAAGTAAGCGCATAGAACTGTTAGTTATAGAAGTCACGTGATCAGCAAATAGAAGTTTTTCGTCAAATACCACTCCAGGGTCCTTTTGAGAAGAAACTTTAGCGATAGGACCATCTTCAATGATATAGGCAGATAGGATTTGATTCCTCTTTAAAGAAATAGTAAAAAAATAGATAGGTAAAAATAGATTTTTCAGGTAAAAAAATAGATTTAGGTCTGCTACTACTGCTAATAGAAGAAAAGTCAAAGAAATATTTTTTTCTTGATCTGTCGTTAGATCTGGTACCTACTTAAAAACGCCAAGTGAACGAAAGTGCCATAACTGGGTATGATGGTGCCAATTAATAGAGTGTGCGAACTATTGGTCATTTTGCTGATTTGAAGAAAAAAAAAATGAAAATAAAAGATACATGTTCTGTATTTTTATTGTTTCACTGTTCAATTAATTTCAGAAAAGATCTAAGACTTTAAATAAAGAAAGGCATAAACAGAAATAAAGGCCTGAATAGATCAACACTTCAAGTTTCGAAGTGTTGCAAACTGTTAATATAATATGACGTTAAACATTGAAAATGGACGTTCTGAATATTTTTCACCTCGTATATTGTTCACAGTTTGCAACACTGTGTTCTGCGCTTCATATGTGATGTTTTAATCATCATTAGAGGATACCATATAAACTGACTTAGTGCCATTTGAATAAAAATAACCGATATACCAGGTTGGCAATACTGACAACCCAATGGATAATTATTTTAACTCGTAATATTCACCAAATTGTTATAAATCACTTTCCGAGAAATACGTTTTATTTTAATGCATCGTTTCTGATTTATGACGATTGTATTTACCATTAACAAGAGTCGATTTTGGGCTCCGAGTTGGAAACCTTGTATCTCGAAAACAAAGCAGAATCAGCCCCATGTTTATATATGGACTTTTTTCGTTGTTTTGGTGGCAGGAATTTGTCTGTGAAGTTTGTATCACATATTAAGATATACACAACATTTTAATGCATTTTAAATAAGAGCGTAGTTTTGAAATCCTATATAAAAAGAAATCGGTTGAGAACAACCCCCAGAACTTCCAACTCTCACATTATCTAGAATAAAAAAAAATCTTAATTTACAGGAATTTACGAAAGAAATTATCTGCTTACAACACTTCTTCAGACTTCCAACGTTTTCAACGAGATGACCGGCCAAAACGTATGCTACTTGCTAGGTCATCGCTTCTACACTGTGAAAAATTGTTTAAATTGTAGGTATTTCCAGTGAAGTTCCGCAGGATTTTTTTAGTATTTCATGTTATTTCTTTGAAATATAGGAAAATCCACGGATTTTTCGTGTGATGATGTGGATATAGTTGTTTTCAGTTCTTTGCGCACATACACACACACACACAAAGAAAATTGTTTCTTATCGTAACCATGCATGCAATTCTGATCAAGTGTTTGCGGTCACCAACTTGATCACTTGTTTTAGCAGAAATGGGAAATTTTCTCAGTAGATGGGATCGGATCCTTAATAGACAAACAGAAAGTGATTAAAATGTGGCGGAAGTCGTGGGTCTAACCACAAAGTAAATACGTATGCCTAACCGATCTCTATTTGTTCTTTTCAAGAAATTACCACCGTTTACACTACGTGGCAGCACTTGCAGTTCAGGAGACGGTAGGGCCATCTACTGGTGTTAACACGGAACTCTTTGAACAAGCAGTTGTACCTATCACAGCCTTTTCAAATCTCTGTATACGTATTTACTTTGTGGTCTAACTGTCTTCGTAGTTCGACTTCTGACACTCTGTACTGTTTTGATGTAGTGTTTTCTTATGACTGACATTTAGTCCAGTCAGTAGGACCATCGTAACGGAAGAACCGGACCGGGCGTAAGCCATACTGATGTTACCGCCAATACAATTAATTTTATATTGTCACTGAACAGCCCGTGTTCTAAACTCACTTTTTTCCCTCTTGCACCCAATAACCCTAAAAACTGATGGATAGCTAGTTTTTACATTCTTTTCTTTAGTTCACAATGGTTCGTGATGTCCTCAAATCTTACAACGTTAACTTAGCTCATTTCCCGACGTTATACAATGATGGAAATTTGCACAGCGACCTAAGTCGGGTGACAATATAATATTCTATTGTTACTTTCATATATTTCTATATTTAAAAGCATATTTTCATATTTATTTAAAAAACAATATTACCCATAAATTTTGCCTGGTTGCAGAGCACCTTAGGATTTGGGTAAAAAAATGATAAAAAACTTTTTAAAGACATACTTTTTTTAAAAACAATTCGTACTAAAAAGTAAAAACAATTTTGTTTATGCATTACTAAAAACAAAAGCATGGGGCGCTCTCTCATATACAGTCACTTTGTAAATTCTTCAATTAGCGCGCCCCTTGCTTTTATTTGTAGTCATGCATAAATACAATTATTTTTTTACTTTTTAGTACGACTTTTTAAGAAAAGTATGTCTTTAAAAAGTATCTTATTAATTTTTTATTAATCCAGTTACTGGAAATTTCCAGGAAACAAGGTTGCCTAGCTTTTTTCTAGGAATGTTTCGCAAAATTTTTCACATTGTATATTTGGAGTAGTTCTGACATTTTGGGAATTCTCAGCACGTATTATAGTTTTGCTATTTCTTTCGGTTAGAATGTCAGAATATTAGGTAGTAAGGCTTTGTTAACCGAGCGACGTCCATGATTGTTAACGAATTCGTTAAAACCAGGCGGCATACATCAATCCGCTGGTCTTTATTATGTGGCATTAGTTGGTAGGTCAGGCTTCATAATGGCGTGAGTCAAAAGATCTCTTACCGAGCGCTCGTGGCTTAGTACATTGGATTATCATTGGGGAGGTCGTGGGTTCAAGCGGTTCTTCAGTTACATCAGGCAAATGCTGGGATGGTACCTTCAACTTACCTCTTCTAACGGCCAGAGATTTAGATGCTTAAGATTGATATCGATAAATGAGTTCATTCTTGGTCACTATCGATGTTTGAAATTTATTAAAAAATCCCGTTAAAGAGATAGGGCGTTTTGAGCGCCATCTAGCCTTCGAGATTCCCATTAAGTCGGCCTTTAGATCAACCTTAAAGGCCATAAATAAAATTAAAATTCAAAATTCAATAAATGTCTTAAATGTCATGAATACAATTCAGTTCAATTAAAGCGTCATGATGTTTCGTCGTGACCGTAGATTTTTCATTGTTGTAATTTTAGCATCATTTCTGACCAAATTGAAATTAGAAGTAAAACCTAGATGAAATCAGAACTGAGACCACTGTTGAGTTTGTAAAAGGTAAACGCGCTAAATATGCAAACCTCTGATACGAAATTAGAATGTATATATAAGTCGTAGTTATGAAATCTGAAAATTGTTTCTTATGTAAGCTCTCTACGACCTAAAGCACATTGAAATGACCATATGACACTTTTAAGTTTACCATTTATAGAGCTTTCAAGGATACATGATTAAAACATACTTTCGAAACTGAGCTATAAGATTCGCTTGATTAACCTTTTGTTTAGTGCTCTAAAGGTTGATTCATAGAAGTACTATACTTTGATTAAATTGTACATTCATAAAATAAAAAAAAAGTTGGAGAGATTATATGTAACTTTATTTTATTCAAGTGTTGGTTAATTTCTATGTCAAAGGGTGAATATTATTACTAAATGAAACAGTAGTACTATTATGTACAAATGCAATTTACTTTTTATGTCGAAAGTAATAATATTCGTGTATGCATCATATGAAATGTTTTATGACTGTTTTAATAGGCGGCTATTAGTATTCAATATAAAAATTTCTTTATCACCTTTTGAGAAACTTAATTGATTTCATTATAGGACGCGTATTCTTGGAATGACTGTTTTTACACTAGGAAATTATTATGATTATATTTTGTGAGCATATAACAGAATTATATGCTCTTAAGCGTTGCAGGATCTACACAAAGTGTCTTTTATAATACTCATTGGATTTATCGTGGTCATTATATTTCACCATAACCAGTGGGTAGATTCAAATTTCAACACTATAGGACCGTTTAAATGACTCTTTGTCTCATGGTTTTCTTGCTTGTGTAATAACTTATTTGCTTGAATGGATCCCAATAGCACAAGGATGTTGGCTAAATGTAGGCCAGTATGAAATTTCGATGTGGGTCCCCATTTCGAATTTGAATTTTATTTATGACCTTTAGGCATCAAAGGCTCAGGCCGACCTCATATCGATGATCAACATAGTTCCCAGGTAGAATGGCAAACATTTTGCCTTCCTAAATCATAAAATTGCAGGGGCTCCACAGTCTAGTGGTTAGAGCGTTGGACTCACGCGTCCGCGTGATCCCGGGTTCAATTCCCGGCTGGAGTCCCACTTTTCGGCGTTCACCCAGCGTCGTGAGGCAAATTGGGGAGTCATGTGAATAAAGACGTGACGGCCACACTCGGTCTGGTAAGGTTCTGTTCGTGGTTAGGTACGCGCAGTGCTGACCACACAGCCGTTACTCAAGTGGACGTAGTTCCATCAAACACGGACAGATGGCGTTGGGGCAGGCTCAGGGCCTATAGGTCTGTTACGCCAGTGTGTGTGTGTTTTTAATCATAAAATTGCAGAGAGAGGCAACCTAGCTGCATGGAAATTTCCAGAAACTCTATTGTAAAATGGGACACGAACACGAATCTTTCAGTTAGAAGTCGAGCGTTGTACAGGTTCAGTTGGTTATGAACTTTCTTCCCTGAAAGTTTGAACTCTCTAGGCTTGAATTTGTAGGAGCAGAAAGGAAATTCCGTGTGACAGTGAAAATACATTCGACATATACGGAAATAGCGCTGCCATCCTTTGTTGGAGATCGTTGTCTGTGTAAAAGAATTGAAGATATTTAATGTACTGTTATATCACGTCACTGGTGTCCTCCAGTGTCTTCTAAAATCATCTTAGTTCTACGAAGGAACAAAATCCTTCTGATTTGTATTAGACAGTATGATAATAAAGGAAACGTAATATCGAACGAATTCATCCGGAGATAGGCTAATACGAAAACTTGACACTGCAGTTATACTTAGAAGACTTCGTGCTTTGACGTCACAGTTGTTTATTTAATTAATAAGAAAAGTAAATTATTGAAAGCGGATATGAGATCAAGGATGTGATGTTAGTAGCTCCACATGTTCTATATCTGCAGTGTTTACTGTATGTGAAATCATCACTAGTTCGTGTCAAGTCATTTTCTTTGAATTCATGATCATGTGATAGTGGCAGGTTTGGTTTTCCAGTACAAACAGACACAAGGTGGTGAGACGACCTTTTCTGATTGAAATCACGTTGACTTTGCTTTTGTGTTAGGAGATGTCAGACACTAAAATATTCTTTTCATGAACAATAAATAGACCTTCTGAAACCCTTATTGTCAGTTCATCTCATTTCTTCTGTATACTGTGTGGTCGCTGTGGTTTTCAAATAAGAGAGATTGTGTAGTCTTTGAGTGCATAGCCATGACGACTGGGTGGTGAGTTTTAATATTGTGATGTATTTAGTTCCAGTAGTTGGCTTGTGGTGGTGCATAAAAGAGTGAAAGTCTCTGTATTTTGTTTGTTGCTTTTCGTCTTTTTTAAGTCCATTGTCAGATCTTTTGATAGAGGTTGATGTCATGCTATGAAGAGGCTTAGTTATTAGACTGGAACAGCTTTAGGCGGATGAAATTAATGTAAATGAAAAGAAAAATGTGGATTACTGGTACCGCGATGAGCAGGGCTATTAACAAGGAAGAGATGTGGATTACTAATATTGCTGAATGATTTCTGGCAGACATTTTTTTTACTTAAAAAAGAAAAAAAGTTAAAAGTATGTATTAAATAGTATAAAAACATTAAAATTTTTCGTAAACTCTCAAATATGAAATTCCCGTTCATAATTCACTTCTCAAGGAATCTCACATATTATATAATATGGATTGATTCTAATCACAGGAACAAAAACGGGTCTCCGGGTCAATTAGCTCAAGATTCGATCATCAGGTCGCCGAGTTAATTCGGTCTGGTGCCTAGTATTCGGGTCAGACCGGGTCACCAAAAGTGACCCGGTTTCGGCTCTGATTATAACCATTGTATTTCTTACCAACGTAATAGAGTCGAACATACCTAAGCAATTCTCCTTTTATATAGATAGATGATTACATTGAGGAATTCATATGGTAGCCCATTATCACGAGGGAGTAAAACTATCATATCTATTCTTCTTGTATCTAGTCTGTGTAGTTATTCACTTTCATTATTAGTGGTTAAAGGTTTGTAATTGCTTTGCATCATAATATTGTCCCCTTATCCCTCTTGTCTTCTTAGGAGACATAATTTTCGAACTCGCACGAGTTAATGGATATTCATGTTTTGTGCCCCGGAAAAAAAACAGATAAAATTTGTTATCACGATAATACGAAATCAGATTTGTACCCTTTTCCGCCCCCACCCTGTTTCCTTATTAGAGGACGAAATTTTACGAATCCGAACAAACTAATCTTATATTCGTATTTAGTAACCGAAAAAAAAAACTATATCAGTTTTTGTCGCGATCCTATATCAGATTTGCCCTATAGGAGACGAAATTTGGAAGCTTTCCGTCACATGTCTAAAGGAAGCTTTGTGTTAAATTTCTTCGTTCTAAGTCCGCTGACTCGAAAGTTACGTGAGGGACTTTAGAAAACGTTCAACTTCTCCCTTCTGTAGGGGTCCGAATTTCGCAAAGCTCTGTCTAAATCACAGCGTAAGGTCTATGAGAAGCATTTGTACAAAATTTGTTCCCCTGGGGATTTCGGAGATCTGGTGACGAGTCAGTCAGTAGAATTTGCCTTGCAAGAATTAACTATTTTTTACATTCTTTTCTTTAGTTCACAATGGTTCGTGGTTTCCTCAAATCTTGCAACGTCAATTTAACTCATTTTCCGACGTCATACAATGATGGAAATTTTCACGACGACGTAAGTCGGGTGACAACACAATATTCCATTGTTACTTTCATATTATTTTAAAAGCATATTTTATTTTTATTTTTTTAAATGGACTTCTTTATCCTAAAATAAATACTAACCTGCTACGATACTGGGTTTGACTGGTTGCAGAACACTATAGGATTTGAATCACAAAGCATTAGCTGAAGAAAAAATATCCGAACACCGAAAGAACTCGAAAAAATAATGTGAAAAACTTTATAAATACATACTTTTCGTACTAAAAAAAAAAAAAGTTTGTTTATGCTGGACTAAAAAGAAAAACATGGAGCGCGCCAATTTAAGAATTTATAAAGTTACTGTATATGAGAGCACGCCCCATGCTTTTTTTAGTCGTGCATAAAGAAAATTATTTTTTTGCTTTTTAGTGCGAGTTGTTTAAGAAAAGTGTCTTTAAAAAAGTTCTTTTTATTAGTTTTTTCTTTGTTAACTACCTGTGTTAACAGTATCATGTACTACTAAATGTTTTACAAGTTCCAATTCTTCTTTCATTTCAGGCCACTATCAACGTTGAATACTACCGCACCTCTACCGTCTACTACGACAGCTATAACTAAAGATGATATGCGAGAATTTGTGTCAGTGTTTCCAGAAGTTGTTCGTGACCTGACTGATGCTGGAAAACATTTAGATATTCCAGAAGTTACCAAATGGTTCTCGAAGGTAAAGTTAAACTCATTTTTACTAAACTTAAAAATAACTTGTTTTGTCTATAGTTTGTCCAAACCCTTATTTCATTTGACCTCGAAGAACGGACAGATCAGCGAATGATAGGAACAATTTTTGGGTAATTTATTCTGTGAATTGGAGGAGTAGCAGATGGAATTCAGTGTTCTTGAAGCACTGTAAATGTAAGTATCGCTGACTGAAGCATTGTTGTCAAATTTTCACGCCAGATGAATGTAAAGAATAACCCAAGAGATAAACAATATTCAGTCTTTCTGAACGAATGATCTTCTTTTTCATGTAAAAATTAGCAACAACTAGAATTGAGCTGCATTCTTTCACTGGCAGCTGAGACTGGCGAGCGTAGATGCGGCAACGTTGTAGCGTTTGTTTCATGCTTTGTCGTCACAACTCTCACAGATTTTGAAGAAGCAGACGACAATTTTGTTAGAGGAAAACTCGAACGAAGCTTTCCGATTGCGTCTCTCGTGCGAAGCTCTCTCTCTCTCTCAGCATATGGACGAACTATAGTAATTGCGAATTCATCTCACGGCGAGGAAGGAGAGTTGCATAAAAAATAGAAGAGTTTTATATCCTACATACATTGTTCAACGGTCTTCCAGCGTTGAGCGAGACTTCTCTACAGAGAAAATGAAAAGTAAATGTACACCCACTATACAAGACCTGTTTTTGAAGTACGTATTGTTTAGAGTATCCTCTGTGTTTATGGTAGCCAGAAGGAATCCTTTCTGTTCACACAAATGGTCCAGCCATTGTAGCGTCACAGTTTTGTGAGAAGAGCAGAAGCAAGTGACTTGATGCCGTAACCAATCCAGGGCTTATTTCTGGATTTCTTCGTCTGAGTTGAATTTCGTCCTTCCACATGTACTTTTTAAGAGGAGGGGCCCCACTATATGATGGTTCCTTGGGGCCAAGTCAGGATTATAAAGGGGTGGGAGAAATATTCAATTTCAAATCAATATATTCTATTGTAATTAATCAAAGAGAAGGGTAATATTTTTGAGGAGTAAGAATATTCTTTGGTTCGTGATTGTTAGCTGCTAAGAAAAAAATAATAATTAAGGTTTGAGTCTAATATCTTCTTTTCTAAAAGTTAAAAGGAAAGTATTGCGAATTGTGATTGGCTTTCAAGAGTCTCTCTCCTATCCTCGTTGTCAATTATCTGCGAAAAAAAAGAAACACACATCACAGATAGACTTTTAAAATTCACCTCTCCTTATATCAGCCCTGTTCATCATGGATTCTTGCCTAATAGTTCATGTCTTACAAAGACATTTCATGCGCAGTCCATCAAATGTATTTGAAATAACAGTTAGATGTTATATATTTTGATTTATTCAAGGCCTTTGATTCAGTCTCCCACACTCATGTGTTGTACAAATTATGAACCATTTCTTTTAGTAATAGCCAACTATCTACAGGACAGTTGTTTGAAAGTGATAGTATCTGGAGTGTCATCTATTGCTCAACCTGTGACATGTGGAGTACCACAGGGAGATGTGCTAGATCCGTTGCTTTTCTTATTGTACATAGATGATCCTGCTAGTGACTTGGTGCAATTCCAATGGATTATTACTATTTGCAAATGATAGCGAAATATTGAGGGAAATAGTCGAACCTCATGACCCTACATCGCTGCAAAGTTATATTGATGGCTTTAATACATGGTGTAATGACTGGTGCTTAAAAACTAAGCCCCAGAAATGCAGCACACTTACGATTTCTTTAAGAGAACACAAATTTATTTTTTCTACGTTATAAACGGTACACCTATTAAGGACGTTGAGAGTCAGAATGATTTCGGAGTTATGATTGACAGTAAGCTCACGTTCTCCAGTCACATTATTTCTACCACAAAGCAGTGTGTCTGTTGGGCTTTTGTACCGGCTTAAGGAACTATCATCTTTGTAATTACTTGTTCTGACTGAACGAAATGCATTTGTTGTTATTGCTGGGCTTGTAAAATATATAATGTTTACTTTTGTTGAATGCAATAGCAAAAAAAAAAGTCAGTCTTATTATTATTTATCTTTAAATCTTTCCCCACTAGGTCCTCCAGTACAATGTACCAACGGGAAAGAAGAATCGAGGGCTGGCTGTGGTATTTTCGTATCGAATGCTTGCACCAACAAGTCAGCTTACTCAGGAAAATATAAAATTAGCACAGCTCATGGGATGGTGTGTTGAGATGGTGAGTAGAAACATGTTCAGTAGTAGTAATAATAATAATTTTAAAAAAATACGTCGTAAGCTATCGTCAAGGTAAAATGCAGTCAGAAATGCGGACTATAATAAAGAGAAATGAATCTATCCTTTGTACAGTGTGTCGTTACTTCAAGTATTGTCAGTTATTACATGAATATATCTGGTGTAATAGAAAGTAATCCATTATTTTGCCAATAGATGGCTTCAGTGATCTGTATCTCGCGTTGTATAAGTCCGATCGGGTTCAACGAGATGGCGTTCAAACGATGAGATTGCGTACTACAAACACTGTTCAGATAGTTGTGATGAGTTGACTCAGTGTTGTGTGAGCGCGCGTCAAAATGGATACTAGCAAAGAGAAAATACGCTATATTTTACAGTTTTTCTTCGATAAAGGCGAAAACGCAAGCCAGGCGGCTGCAAATGTGAATAGTGTTTATGGTCCTGATACTGTAACAGCCAATCACGCGCAATTTTGGTTTCGTCGATTCCATGCCGGTAATTTTGACGTCAAAGATGTACCACGCACTGGAAGGCCACGTGTCGAACATGTCGATAAAATCATGGACATTGTCGCGTCCGACCGCCATGTAAGCACTGTTTCGATTGCCCAAGAGCTAAACATTGCACAAAAAACCGTGTGGAACCATTTGCATAAGGCTGGATACAAAAAGAAGCTTGATGTATGGGTGCCACACGAGTTATCGCAAAAAAACCTCATGGACCGAATTTCCATCTGCGAATCGCTGCTGAATCACAACAAAAGCGACACATTTCTGAAGCGGTTGGTGACTGGTGATGAAAAGTGGATCACTTACGACAACGTCACGCGAAAACGGTCGTGGTCGAAGCGCGGTGCGCCGGCGCAAACGGTGCCCAAGCCAGGATTGACGGCCAGGAAGGTTTTGCTGTGTGTTTGGTGGGATTGGCAGGGAATTATCTACTATGAGCTGCTCCCCTACGGCCAAACCCTTAACTCGGAACTATACTGTCAACAATTGGACCGTCTGAAGGCAGCAATCGCCCAGAAGCGGCCAGCTTTGGCCAATAGGAGAGGCATTGTGTTCCACCAGGACAACGCCAGGCCACACACATCGATAGTGACTCGCCAGAAGCTCCGGGAGCTTGGTTGGGAGGTTCTTATGCATCCACCTTATAGTCCGGACCTGGCACCGAGTGATTACCATCTGTTCCTGTCCATGGCGAACACGTTTGCTGGTGCAAAATTCGCGTCAAGAGAGGCTTGTGAACATCGACTGTCTCAATTTTTTGCCAATAGGGACAAGGGCTTCTATGAGAGAGGCATCATGATATTACCTTCCAAATGGGAACACGTTATCGAACAAAACGGCGCATATGTGACCTAAATCGGATCATTTAACTATGGTAAGTAAAGCCTTCAATGTCATGCAAAAATAATGGATTACTTTTTACTACACTAGATAATAGGAACAGACGAATGTAGCGTTTCGAGCCATCCAACTGAGTCACTATTGCAGGCTTTTATGTAAGTAATACTGACGCTTAGTTTATAATGATATACAAGATCCGGGGCGTATGGTGGATGCCACAGGGTTTATGATACAACTGGTCACCCGCGCCACATGCGACTTGGTAGTGTCGGTTCTTTCTGCGGCAGTACCTGTTGCACAAGTTCTAATTGCTGCGAGTACAGGTCTAGAGTGAGGGTTTCGCCCAGTGATAGCAGCTCGTAGTGCATTACTTGGCGACTAATCCACCAGATGCAGAGCATGATCTTGCGTGGGTGGTCTTGTGGTGTGAGACACATAGCCCCGCGGTTACAACCAATGTCTGGCACGCTTGGTAGTCTCATACAGGACCCAAATTTCGTCACTGATGAACAGTCGATCGAATATGGGTGTGTTGCAGTGCGAGGAAAACAACGACAAACAGGCTGTCACTTGTTGGTCCTTGTTGGCTTCCGACAGTGTGTGGGGTACCCACTTGCTTAACTTGTACGCCTTTCCTATGCGGTACAGGTAAAGTCTGACTGTTCCTGGAAGCGTTCGGTAAGCTCACCACATTTAGCTGCTGTCCTACTCTAAGGCCGCATTCAGAGCCTCGTCATCCAGGGTCTGTGGGTGCCCACTGCAGGGTTCATCACACAGGAACAAATCTCCCGACCTGAATTCCTGGAATCAGTGCCTGGCGGTGCGTTCATTGACGTCATTATTCCTAAAGGCTTGACATATTCGGCGATTTGATTCGGCTACAAACAAGCTCACCTTAAAGTCATAAAGCAGACAACTCCGAACGAGCTGCTTCGACACCTCCATTGGTACTCCCCCACTACTCGAGCTATGACTGCTGTGAGTGCGCTAAGCTCATATGTAGTCGTTCACGCACTTGCGCCATACTTCTTTAATGAATTACAGTAAATGATGGTATGGTACTGAGTTCATTTTTGGTGGTATGTTTTGATGACACTTATCAAACTTATTCAGTAGGAACAAATGTTGTGCTGAGATAGTGGAACAAAAGTGAGAAAAGAGTGAAGAATGACTTTTCGTTTTCTGAGTCATTCTACTGCTGAGAAGTTGGGTCTCTAAATTTCTTGAGGCACTGTCTTCTTTTACAGTGCATAAAATGATCCAAATTTCGATGGATGGTTTCAACGTGAATTGGAAGCTAAAAACAGAATTAGTTTCAGATGGAAATGATCCAACAGTGCACCATTTGGGCTGTTGTGAGCGTCATGTACTCCATGGGATATTCCAGTATGGATACAAGAAGTCAGGTTGGAAACTTAATCAATTTCTACGTTAAATTTATTACTACTTTTTTAAGATCACTCTACTCGCCAAACTGATTTACCCTGCGTAGCCTTCAGTGCGAGGGGTCTCGGGTTCCATTCCCGTTGAGCTCCACTTCATAGTACGTTTCGGTTACTCATACCCGGATTGGTGGAGTGGGTTGATGTCAGGAAGGGCATCCGGCGGTAAAACATTGCCAAAACCAAAACCTGTGAAATACGCTGACTTCATCTCTGACATGGGAAAACCAACGAAGACAAACACACTGAAGAACCTAATCGTAAGGTTAGCTGTGAGGGCAAATAAAGGAGGCCAAGAGAAAATGAAGTTTTAAATAGTTTCTCTTACATCTAGCATGAATAATATTTTGTCGCATTTATTTATAATAATAAACTTCCAATTCTGTGTTACGTTTAACCTAAAATGAAATGTTTATTGAAGACTGTGTATCTGGCAAAGTCAGGGAATTCTTTTATCCTGTTTTGCTGAGAACCCTGTATATATCTGCATTCATTTACACACTCAGTTGAATGAGTGACGACTCAACGTTGAGCAACATGACAGGATTACGTACTACAAGTGACAGTTGAATAGCGAACTTTTCCGTATAATCTTTGATGTTGGTTTAGTGGCAGGAGGATAGCTGTTTAGCGGCTAAAGGTTACTTTCATTCCGTCAGTACAGTGTGCCATTCCTGAAATATTCTTTGTACGTCAGTGGGTACTTTCCACGCACACAATTTCCGTATTTGTTTGTAGCCGTACTTTTATGTCATTTCATGAGTTAAAAGGCTCATTTCGTTAAGGCTGAATCCAAGTAGGCTTTCCCGCCTTTTTGATTTTTTGTCAATGATTCAAATTTGAGTGCAATTAAACAGAAAATGACTTTCACAAACTGTAGTTTCTTTTTCACATCATTAATGAATACCATTATCTTTAAAGAAATCTTAACAGAAACTTCAAATCTATGTCAATAGACTTTTGGGACAGTTCCATGTCACAAAAGTGTGTTGACATAGTTTTGAATTTTCTGTTAACTTTTATTTCAAATTAATGGTATTCACTATTCAAGGATGTAACAAACTGTAGTGTGTGGAAGTTATTTTCTGTTTAACTGCACTCAAATTTGAATTATAAACGAAAAAGGCGGGAAAACCTACTTGGATTCAGCCTTAATAGAATTCCTTCCAACTTCTCTATTACGAGCACTATTTTTACACGTCCTTGTATTCGACTCGATTCTTTACCTGAATTTATCAAAGTCTTATCTTTGCTTTTAATTCATAAATAAATATAAAGTATCTTTTTATATTCCTAAATTGGGGAGTCCTTTACACTGGGATGGTTAATATGTATTCTGATTGCGTGCAAGGCAACATATCTTTAGTATGCAATAAAATCTTATCTATACGATAGGTTGTCAAGAATAGACCTCATTTGTTTATTGTAATTCTTATCTGAGTGCTATTTGTAGCTTTTCAATGACATGCTTCAGCGATAAAATGCAATTTCGTATGGTTTATTGCGACATAACTGCAAAATCGTGTTGTTTTCGACTGCATTTACTAATAACCCATTACTAGTCATGATTAGAGTGATCGATTGTTACATTGCAGTTTTTAGTGATGGCTCTGTTTGAAGGCGAAAGAAAAAAAGGGGGGGGGAAGAAGGCGGCGTGTAATTTATAGTCAGTCTTTAGGTGGAAAAAAATCATACGCACAGGCAAAAGCGATAGCAGAAACCAGAGACGAATAGAGATTACTCTTTTGAGTAGAACTTGCTGCTATTGATCGAATCACAATGATGATCATTAACTAAACTCTAGGGTGATATGGCAGAAGTTGATATGTCAATTTTCCTACTTTTTCAGTATTTTGAAAGTTTTTTTGTTCCTCGCTGAAAAATCTAGTTTTTGATGCATCTGCATCGTAAAAGTCTGTCCGTTTGTTCTGTTTAGTGCTGTCTGTGGTTACACTTCTTAATTTGACTTTTACGTTGCGAGAACGGTTTCAAAATGGCGGTTGAAAGACACGTATCATGTTCTTCCAAATTGTGATTATTCACATCGGAAATCAGATTTATCTGGCATATCTTCTAAAATGAATGACCAGATTTTTTTTTTTCTATAATGGTACAAAACATATCTTTCAGGATTTTGTTCAGATCGACGCCACTTAAGTTTTCATAATAGTAAAAAACAATGATAGTTATTGATGTTAATGAGTATTAGAAAAATACACTGTTTTTAACTTGACGAGTACTTATTCTAAGTTTGAAGAATGAGAAAGACACTGAAGATTACTGTCAAATGTTTTCTTTAGATAGCAAATGTGAGCATTGAGAGCAAGTAATGTGTTATATTTGGTCGAAACACTAAAAATATATAACTACATTAAAATATAATTAAGCTGAAGACCCACGTCTACCAAGTACTTGTGCAAATCTCTCGCGAGATTTTATTGGGTGTTATTTTAACACAAAACACTATTCTTCACTTTCCGGGATGTAATCAGGATCCTCTTTGTCGGAAAAAACTTTTCCGGAAGAGCTTTTCTCATACTAAACTGATCCCAATTACTACATCCTGATAAGAGGTTTTCCAGGAGTTTTCCTCAGTCTCATGAGGCAAATGCCGGAATGGTACCTATTAACTACGCCCTGGCCGACTATCTTCCAATATTCTGTCTTCCATCCTATCCCGGCGTAAGCCTAAGATGCCTACAGGTCATAAATAAATGTTAAAACTCATTCAAATTATTCACCAACACATTCTTTACATTATTTACATTCTTTTTTTTTTTTTATTGCAGCAAGCATGTGCTCTATAACTTTTATGAATACCTCACTGAGGTAAAACTACCTTTAAAAGTAGGTACTCAATTTTTTCTAGATTGCAACAAAAATGCAGTATGTTAAGGCTAACTAGAAATTTGTACCAAACTTATTTCATGTGTTTGGATTTTTTATGTATGACCTTTAGGCATCTATGGCTAAGGCCGATTATTTCGTGTTTCTTTCTTATGCCCGAAGCTAGGAGAAACAAATTTCTTCCAAACTACGCGTAATATTATATTAATGGTATGTTCGGCTTCCGTGCATTCCTAATATTTTCATAACGTGAAAGGTAATAGTCACAGTCCATTTCAAAATATGTCTCACAACGTTTTATCAGAACATTTTTACTGTATCTTTCGGTAGGAAAACCTGACAAGTCCCATCGAAACTAATCATTCGAGGCAGAAAAGCATTATATTTATAGACATATCAAGTTCTGTATAGAAAATTCTGTCACATGGTATACTTGTGAAAATCGCTGACTTTAAATCTGCATTAGCGAGGCGGCTGAAAATTCGAGTCCTGTTCACACGATTCTCCTAAAAGTTAGCGCAGTCTCAGAACGCGTATTCCTTGATGGAGGAGCGTACAAGAGAGGTCCTGGTCTCTATGTTCCGCATTATTATCTGTAGAAGTTGTGTTCGCCAAGGGTCGTCATCCCTTGTAGTTTTGGTGATCTTACCTCGATAATTCATTCATGTAAAATTTATAGATGTAACTCCTTATAGAATGGACGAGATTTATACTGGCAATATGAGGATGAACAACAGGGAAACATTTATAATACGTCTTCAATCCCGGTGATCGAATGTTTAAATTTCGCGGGTTTCAGATAGGCACTGGGAACGTTCGGGTTCCCCTACTAGCTATCTTTACTAAGATTTTCCAGGGCTTTCTCAGCTTCACCGGGCAAATGCCGAAATGGTTCCTCCACTACCATGGACACTTCTCTTTTCCATTGCTTTCTCCAAAGAAGGCTCGCCAATGGACGTCATCTTCACGATTTGGAACAGGTTTAGCTCATAGTTGTAATTTCTCCTAGTATCGAAAATTTAATTAAAACTAAATAAACTAGAAAACTGCATTTCACAGGAAGGTACTATTGAAGAAATGGAATACCGGGATGTCTTGAGCCGTCAGCTTATCGGTTTTTAAAGTCACGTTTGAATTGGAATAATAACATTACAGTTTTTATTTTGGAAGTCGATCAACAATAAGAATAAAGAAATAAGAGAGGTTTCTAAACAATTCTCTTTGAGAAGGACTCATCCATTTGCTAGTAGATTCTCCGTGGGCTTTGAGTTCACTAGAAAAATAGAATTTAAGTTTGCCTTGAATCCTAGGCACAATTTTAACTAATTTTGAGAGAGAGAGAGAGAAGAAAAGAATGCATTGTATTTTATTTGAGCTATTTGTTATTGTGAAGATTATGACCTCAAAACCATGTTTTTAAA
Organism: Lepisma saccharinum; assembly: GCA_022664845.1. Lineage (NCBI taxonomy): Eukaryota > Metazoa > Arthropoda > Insecta > Zygentoma > Lepismatidae > Lepisma > Lepisma saccharinum. Next base: position 20,264 of record JAGDQP010028101.1, read on the forward strand.
CTTCGGATTTCTCTTTAATATTGTTTTCTCTATTTTCAGTTACAAGCCTTCTTCCTTGTCATGGATGACATTATGGACAATTCAGAGACGCGACGAGGAAGGCTTTGTTGGTATCGTCACAACGACATTGGTTTAGCAGCTGTGAATGATGGTATTCTTCTAGAGAATGGCATCTACCAAATTCTTCAAAAATATTTCAGGAACAAACTTTATTATGCAGATGTTATGGAATTGTTTCATGACGTGAGTAAACCTTTGGTGAACTGTATTTTATTTGGGCTTTTTTTTTTAGTAACTATCAACTTCGGCCCGTCACGATCAAATAAGTGCGCAATGCTGTTAAAATGTACAAATATCCATACCCCAGATGGGATTCGAACCCACAACCTTGCGTTGCCGTCGTAGCTCAGTGGTAGAGCGTTTGCGTAGCATTCGGGAGGTCGTGGGTTCGATTCCAGTGGCCAACCATCCTGACTGAGGTTTTTCCTCAGTCACACGAGGCAAATGACGGGATGGCACCTTCAACATAGGCCCTTTCCAACACCTTCCCAAATGTTTTTCCTCCCTATCCCGGCCTAAGCCTTAGATGCGTAAAGGCCATAAGTAAAATTCAATTCAGTTCATTTCCGCGACCTTGCGAATGAGGCCCTACCCCCCACACAGCTATCGTGACGTGAGTATTTTCGGCTAAGCTCTCATGGTATGAAAATTGACCTTGAACATAAAAGAAAAAGGTAGTTTTGGAAGGTAAAAACTAAGCGATTCAACAACACGACAAGCTGTAAGTGTTTTCTACCCCCAAGATTACTCAGAATCGAAAACGTGCTTTTACATAATATCATTTAATGCCACCATTATGACTCCAAAAAGCGCTGAAAAATCATACATCAGGTAAAAAGTTATTTCACGGATATCTTAAAGGTTCTTTCTGGAATTGCCAAATATCAAAGCTTTCGTACAGAAAAATGAGTCTTAGAACCCGAAGTTAAGAACATATACGATGCTTGAATGCTGTTAGCCCGTTATCAGGTTTATCAAAAGCAAGTACACAACATTAACTATAACGTAATGTCCCTTGTATTTCTTTACAGTAGAGACAATTGATACACGGGAGTGGATTTTAGCCCTCAACCTTTTATTGTAAAAGATAGTAACGTTAACAAAATTACCGTCCCGTAGGAAACCAATTTCCAGAATTTGAGATAGAAGGGAAACTTCTATAGGCTTCTTTCAGGTGTTCGATAGATCAGGAAAGAAGGATAGCATCGGTTGCGTAGCCAACCTGGGTGCAAGGAATTTATATCAGTTGCGTAGTCAACTGAGTACCAAGGCGTGTTCCAATTGCGTAGCCAACGGAGGAAGGAGAGGAGCTGACCACCTGAGGAACGAGTGGTGCCTCTTGCCTTGCGTTGGTCCATTTTGTAGGTGATTGTAGGGGTGATTCTTCTTGCTTCTTCTTCATTGATTTCAGCTCCCTCTATCTTCTGCTATCCGCTCCATCTGGTGCTTATTCGTGGAGTTGACTGTCGTCTGCTCCTATGTGTGTCACTACATGTTTACATTCTTATACACATGTTTGTCCTATAAACATGCTTGCTTATTTACACAGTATCCACGTGCTCAGAAGACACGCGGAACATTTCATTATGACATTAACATTCTCTCACATCATCCACAGATGAGAGTCACATGTGACAGACCTGCTGTAACATGACGAAACAACTTCCCATGAATACGGATAGAAATAATTTTGATAAAACGTGGTTTCGGTCTTTAGGGGCACGACGTTATCGAAACCTAAATAATAGATATTTACATTTCAACACCACTCAATTACACTAGTAACTTATTGAAAGGAAGAAGTCACTTTGCATTTCACGTTCCTGGCTACGTTATTCCTTTTCTCGACTGTACTCTAATGGCCAACCCCCCCAACATAATACGCGATGTCCATAATGTGGACACAGCGCATCACCATCGAAATTTAAGAAAATAGAAACAAAGAGTGTTATGGCCAGGTTATATCCTATGTTAGTATTATTAAGTTCAGGAAGTGCTCACTAGATGTCACTGTTTTTGTTATGTTAAAAGTGAAATGAGAAACTTTCTTATATGATGTTTAATCATGACATCTTAAGTAAAATTAATGGCAATGGATTTTAAAAGGATATAAATACTAACTGTTAATTACGTACAATATAATGTTGAACAAGTATTCAACAAAGTGAAAGTGTAAAGTATGCCAGACTGTTATACATAATCGTTATGTAAGTACCGAGTGGCGGGTATGCATCTGATTTACCTACACCAGCACCAAACACATATCTATTTCAGTACGCAGACGATACGGCATTTTTGACACTAGGTAGGACCAAGCAACAAATAAATGCTAACTTACAAGTAACACTCAACAACGTCATGGAATGGTGTCAACGATGGAAACTGAAAATAAACGAAGACAAAACACAAACGCTAGTAGTCATACCACCAAAGTGCCGAAGTAAATCCGATAGAAACCCAAAAACGTTAAACGTGAAAATAGAAAACCATAAACTTGAACCAACTAAAAAAGTGACATATCTCGGCATAACATATGACAATAAACTACTGTGGATATCGCATTCACAAAAAAAAAAAATCATAAACAAGACCAAAAGCAGACTACGCAGATTAACAGGACAGAACTGGGGACTAAGCCCAAAACTAATCCTCAACACCTGCAAAGCCTTCATGAGAAGTATTCTAACGTTCGGACATATCGCTTGGTGTTCTGCACCCAGTAAGTTCTACGAAAAACTTGAAATAATGGAAAGACACGTCATAAGGTTGGCCTACAGAATACCGTTACCTTATCCTAACAATGAGCTATACACTAAAATAAATTTTCCTAAGCTTACACAACACATAGCAGAATGGCGCCGTTCTTATACAGAAAAATGCCTAGGCAACAATAATGAGATATTTATTAACACAGTATTCACTGATCTAGAGCAAGATGTAACGCATAAATACTGTCATACGCCACTCAACGTACTGCTTAGTTTATATATTCAACACATACTACCTGACCATCATCACACGGCATTCTTTCAAAGAAACATTATCAATGAGCACATGCCACTCATATTACCATACCAGCAATAACTACACTTGTATTGTGTAAGACATTTTGGCTATATTATCCTATGTTATGACTAAAGCTCGGATTTTTATGTAGCATAAAGTACCGAAATATGTACATAAAAATGTAACGAAAATTGTCCAAATATGTAACATACAGGTACATAGGGATTATTACCAATATTCTATAATATTGAAGAAAATTTTGCAGAACGTTTGCTCATTACAAATGTACGTACGGTGATTTCGAAGTTCTGTACTTTTAATTACAAAAATAGCTCTCAGATTATTTAAAAATACACATTTGAACAATAAAGTGCATGTAAACAATAGAAAGAGAAATATAAATTAAAAATATTGGAAAAGATCACAAGAGTTGCTTAGTAAATTAATTATATTTCAGACAGGGACTATTCTTATGTTAACTTTACATATTTCGATGAAGGAAGAGGTGCGTAAACAAAAATTGTTAATCCAAAATGTGGTTAACGATTAGCTAAATATTGAAGGATTATATAAATAAGTACATGAAAATGAGTAACTTCTATGACGCAATATTCTGCATACGTAACTTCTAGTTAACGTAGTAGTCTCAAATATGATACTTCAAGACGAGAAAATTTATATTACAAAGAAATGGTATACACTTATCCAATGAAGTTATCCAATCGCTGAAAGGATTCTTAGGTGTTCCCATGATTTAATACACACCAAAATTTCATCCACCTATTTCAAAGCATACTCTAGCTCTAGCATACTCCCCCTCCCCCCTTTACACAAAGGCTTCACAAAGTTTCATTTTTCTACCCAGAACAAAACCACTGAAAATCTTAATTTAAAACAATTGAAAAGCTCACATATAAATGAAAAATAATACACTTACATAGTCTGGTTCACTTTCCTACACTTCGGAATATCAGGTCGTCTTCTATATAGGCTCTACAAGCAGTGTAAATGCTGCTCTAAAAATGAATGTCGCACTAACACCCACTTAAAATATAAACAAACCTCATTTCTCTGCTGTTTATTTAAT
>JAGDQP010028102.1:0-19876 GCA_022664845.1 Lepisma saccharinum
AAACTAAAAACATTTACCTACATTTTGCTGTATTAAGAAATTTGCTAGTAAAACCTTTTGTTGTCTGCAACTTGTGGGGTTTAATACTATAACCTTACACAAGCGCGCATTCTTTCGTGAAGCGAATATAGAAACACTCTGTATATAAAATTACATGCACTGAGCATTCATATTCTTGGTACTGACACCATCATTACACTTTACTTTCCTCTACACATGGTTCATAGAATGAAGCCGTATTAAAAATACATGAGTTCCAAAACTCCTTAACTAAGTCACTCCTATATGTCAAGGGTGGAGCTGAAGAAGCTATCAGAAATATAAACGTAAACCTGTTTCATGAATATGTAAAGAATTGTCTTTGTGCATAAAGCAATTTATTTTAAGAACGGTTCTACGAATCATTAGCTTTAGGCGATTAAGATGAAAGATAATATTCTTTTAAGACAAGTAGTTTGCAGTAACAGATAGTAAGTCTGATATGAGCACATTTATTATCAATAACATACTGAAAAAAAAACTGTCTCTGATATGATATATTCTTTCCTTCTATATTAAGACGTCACAACATAAGATGAATTGTATTCAAAGCTAAGAACGAAAGTTAATATTTTATTTGAAGGTGCTATGAGAAACATCATTATAGGAGAACACGATTATTATGAGAAATGAAATTCTCTCCTGGTTGTTAAACTGGGTATAGATTATTCAATTATGATAACATCATATTTATACATATATTACAATAAGAGTAAAAAATATCCGTACTGGACTACTTTTCTGATCGATTTTAGACTGTCTAGAACGATGTTGAATATTGACTGATTCTGGAAAATAAAACAGAGAAGTAACAAGAGATACTGAAAATGACCCATTCAGAAGAACTTACCAGAATGTATTGAATTTATTTTGTTCTATGACCATTAGGCATCTCAGGCTCAGGCCGGGACAGGGTGGGAAGAGGATGTATGGAAGGGTGTTGGCCAGGACCTAGATAGTAAGTGCCATCTCGGCATTTACCTGGTATACTTACTTACTCTATGGCTTACGGAACTGGCAACTTCATCATCACAGCAACAAACTCTCTCCATAGGACTTTATCCTGAGCAAGATCAAGCCAATCTTCACCACGAACACTTACCTCTCGAAGATCTCCTCCAATATTACCCTCCCAACGTCGTCTCGGTCTTCCCAACTGTCTCTTTTCCTCCAGCTTATCAACCACAGTGGAATATAATCTTCGTTTCTCCTCCGTCCGAGCTACATGACCTGCACATCTTAGTCGTCACGATTTCATTATTCTTACAACATCGGGTGAGTCGTAAAGTCCGTGAAGTTCTTCATTATGCAGTCTCCCCCATTCCCCAGTCCTCTCGTCCCGTTTTGGCCCGTATAAATTTCTCAAGACCTTACTTTCAAACACTTGCAATCACTAACTGAGGAAAAACTATGGGAAACCCTCAGTCAGGATGGGCGCCCACTGAGATCGTTTACAAGACCTTTCAATTGATTTTTTTAAGTCAACACTCTACCAACTGAGCTACAGTCACTCGGTCCGGTTGTATAGAAACTTGGCTAACTATGACAGACATGACCCAAGAACAAGATCATATTGTCAAAGCAAGCGCGGGTGCGTAATAGTGCCCCGAAATAATGCATAATCGCTACGTTATGGTCCGCCTCTTGCGTCAACACACTGTTCCAGGCAGCAATACAAAACGTCATACAGAAGTCCTGAGAAATCTGCATCCAAGTCTAATGAACCTGTGCAGTCAAATTTTGGGGAGTTGTAGATACTCAACGGGTGATAAATTCAGAATTTGTGGGCGGATTGTTTGAATAACACATACAACAATTTTCTTGTGAAAATTTCGATTATAATAATCATTATTTCTAAAGAGAAAATAACTCGCAAGGTCTTCACTTAAAACACCTTTACAATACCACGCAATATGAGGGGTTATTGGTTATTTTTTTCGAATGAACTTGCTGAAATATTTCAATATGCGTCATTCCTAGAAATGTGTGAAAATCCATGGTAAATTGAAGCTATCGCAGCCAAGTATCATTGCCTCTTAATGCAAACAGCCTCCCTCCCACTTGGCACCACGATGCTGCGTCAACAAGAATATTGCGAGCTTTTATCGAACTTGGAAACACTCGTTCTGAAGGCAAGGACTCACTCGGTTGCGTATAGATAACAACAAATCGCCTAATTTAGAATTTTTTCATACTCTATCTCATAGTGAATGATGTTAAGAAGACTTCAGAACATAGTTAATATGAAATGAAAGTGAAAAACGAATACGCAAAGAAACAAGACTGATTATATTTTCCTTGAGCTACATTGATAACCTTCACATCAAATTTGATGATCCTATAGATCCGACAGAAATAAATCGAAATAATAACTCACGAACATGATTTTCCACTAAATTACTATAACAACAATGAAAAACTAACCTTTCCTAACCATTACGTACTCTTATTCTATGACCAACACTACTAGTCAATAATGACATTACATTAAAATAAATGTCAAATTATTGGAAAGACAGCAGGAGGATCATTATGCAAGGACTCCCTACTGAGATTTGTCCCTCTTGTTTTCTCATTTCAGTTTTAAAGAAGAAAAAAGCTAGAATAGAGGACAAGGGATAAACAAGTGATGTCACAGATAAACATAATAAACATGAGTCGGGCGTCTTCTTAATTACAAACAGAATTACAATACATATTGTTGATGGCAATTTGTTATACGTAGCTTTACTAATACTTGATCACTTAAGATTTCTAGTCTCCAATAAATAATCTTACGTATAGCATTGGATCACCCTTTCTTATTTACAACTCAATATGAAAAAAGTGATATTCATTTCCTTACGTCTGATAAGCAGAATTTTTAAGTATTGTGCTAGTATGTGTGAACTTTCTACAAAAAAACAGATCAGAAACGAAGTACCGGATGTTGCCGCATTATTAGTCAATACGTTTCAATCTTTCTGATTTTGTTTTCAGAAATGGTTCTTCATCCAGATTGAGAACCTTTTCTCAAAGCACACAGTGGTTTATCACTTTTAATGAATTCAGGATTGCCACACAATACGTACGGACAATCTCCTGAACTTTTCCCAATCTTTCATGAACTTTGGGAATCATTTTTCCTAACCATTCTGATAGTGGGAAAACAAGAAAATTCATTTTCCACTGTGCAACCTAATCTCCATAGCCACCAAACACTTTACAACTGAGAACACTACTGTCAAAAACGTGAGCGAGGGAAACACGCGTGAAAGATGCTGTCGGCCATCCTCACTGAGATGTTCCCGAGTCTCCTTCAGTTTCACCAGGCGAATGCCATATTTGCAATAAGATCTGGCCGTCCTACTTTCCCAATTCGTATTCCAGGAAGGGTGCTCATCAAAGGACGTCATCCATCTGACTTATGACAGGATCAGGCCAAAGATGCCAGTCAATCCTATTAAGGTAAAGAAATTTAATTAAACTACATCAAGTATTTGATTGCCAACTATTTGCTTGAACATTTAATTCCTTTTATAGGAATTACAACGATACAGTGTACCAGCATAGAAAAGTACAATTCTTAAAGTCGTAAACATTACTATGGAATTTACGTTGCTCTGAATAATTACAAATTTGTTAAGTTCAATCTGAATTTATTTGTGGTCCAAGAAATCTTTGGCTGAGTCCGGCAAATTTGTTTAGTAACTCAAAATACAACAAAAGGAACATTTCTACCTAAAAGAACACGGATAAATGTATCTTACACGACCACAGTTATTACCTAACAATGCTTCACATCCATGTTTCTTTTAAACCCCCTTATCCTTGTGAGAAAATGCATTTTTGATTTGAGATTTTCGATGTAATATTTTCCTACACTTCTCTCAATTTCATAGTCTGATTTTCATGATATTCTTAAAAGCTAAATCTTGATCTACGTAAAAAAGAGAAAATAAAAAAGAAATGGGCCGCGTTATCGAAATGAGAAGGTAAAATTTACCTTACTTTCCATACTTTTTCATTGATTCCCGGATTCTCTTCCCTTGCTCGGGGAAATGTGGTCGAAAGAGACCTCATACTTAGACGTGACGGACTTAAACAAAAAAGTTGCTAGTTCATCGCACAGAAAGAAAAATCGAAACTTTACATTTAGATCGGTAATACATTTGGGCACCTAATATTTATCTATATAAGTAATTATCAACCTGATGTACCGTGGTACACTTGTTGAAACGTCGTGATTTTTTAAGTGTGCCGCAAAACTTCTGAAAATAAAGTAATTTGACTCAATTTTCATTTTGAACAAAGGAACAAGGCAAGCTTAGCGCGGGCAAGGCCGAGTCAGTAGCCGTTCGTGTCAGGTCGTATGATGAACAACCCAAGTGAAATACGTTGAGAACCACTGATCTATACATTATCTTAAGCTTCAGAATGTCCTTAACGAAGGCTAGATAGCAATCTTAAACGTAATATAAGGTACGATTTCGACATTTGGAGCGAGATCTTCGCAATTACGAAGTGAGCAGGCTAGATCCTTTCTTGTCTAATTAAACTACATAAAATATTTTGATTGGTCAAGAGATTTTTCAAAATATCCCGGTGAATTCTGACATTCCTAGTATTGCCAGTATTGTCAACTTAAAAAGGATTACAAGAAAAAAGAATGTAAGCAAAAACTAAACAGACGCCGACAAATGAAGTGTGGAAAATAAAATGAAATTCTCACCTTTTACAACGAAACTGCACAGTGAGTGTTTTCAGTCGAAATGACGTCACGTACGCGCACGGTTTGCCTAACAAGATTAGCTTCATTTGTATAAATAAATAAAAGAGGCAACACCTGAGAAAAAAAAACTCAATTAGTTTTGGCGAGAAAAATACTAATATCCTTCTCATTAACAATTCAGCAGCATCCCTGCTTCCAAAAACAACATCCTTCACACAGAAACAAGAGTTTGCTAATAAATGCATTCAAATTGCACATGCATTCCCTTCTGAGTGTTTTCTGGAGACTTGCAAATCCTTGACCTCTTTTATCCCTGGCGATAATCATAATTGAAATGTCGTCTCGACGAACTAAATATGTTTCCAACTTCAACTACTAAATTACTCATGAATCAATTAGCTTTGTTTTTTTGTAGGACAAGGCTAATATTCTGTTGCTGGCCAACCGACTGAAAAGATGCTTTCCTTACAAATTTACTCGTAGGTGCCAAGTCATAAAAGAGAGAGAGAGAGAGAGAAAAAAAGAAGTGATGCGCGGTCGAATTTTACCGAAAGGTCTGTAGTATATTATAGGAATGTGTAAAAAGATCCATAGCAGTGTGTTTGAGAAATTGGAAGAAATACGAAGTTCATTTTAAAAATCCCAAGCTTCACTCATTCTAGTGCTGCAGTAAAAGCGTTAGATAATAAAACGTGTGTGTAAGTGTAAAGCACGTTTAAGTGGAGAGAAAAGAATATGCGAGGGCAAATCAAAAATTATCCGAACTTTCACCATAACTTTCTTTAGGTTGGCCACACTGTCTTCTAATGTAATGTGAAACTCTTATGGTTATGTTACTAAGGTTTCACCTTAGTTGTTTCATTCTTCTTTGTTCTACTACAGAGTAAACATGGCCGCTCCGCTGGCCGTATGCAACAATGAAGAACAGAGAGCAGTGATCCCATTTCTCTGGTCTGAAGGTGTGGCAGGGTCTGAAATTCATCGGAGACTTTCAACACAATACGGAGAGGGTGCCTAGAAGTATGTACGAATGGACTGAGAAGTTTAACGGTGGCGCGACGCATAACGAAGGAACAGGTCGTTCGTCAACCTCCACCATGACGAAAAGATTCAGCAAGCTCGAGAGATTGTACTGGAAAACTGACGAGTGACCGCCGATTAAGTAGCATGTTCTCTACAAATCAGTTATGGTTCTGCATACGAAATCATCCACGACAAACTTGGTTTCCATAAAGTCTATGCGAGGTGTGTGCCAAGTGAGCATACCAAAGAGCAGTAGCGCAATCGTATGGAGATGTGCCAACGGCCACTACAACGATGAAGGAGAAACTATTTTGAGATAAAGAATTCAGTCACAAGGAGTGAGGTAGTCGTATTGTTCTCCAAGCCTGAAATGAATTTCAGGCCATGACACACCTTCAGATAACAGAAATCGGATAACTGTTCTCTGTTCTTCATTGGTGCAAACTGTCAGATAAGCGACCATATTTAGCCTGTTAACAGAACAAAGAAAAATTGAGCAATTTAGTTGTAACCTTAGTAACATACCCACAAGAGTTCCACATTATAGTATGCGAGTTCAGAAGGCAGTACAAGCAACCTAAAGGAAGTTATGGTAAAAGTGCGGATAAAATTTCGAAAGTCGGAATTACAGAATGTAGAAAGTCCGAAACTGACTTCGCACTTTTGAACACACCTATTTATAGCAATGTAAAGTCAACATTTTTATTGGCATATACTATCCTGGGTTTAAGCATGCAGTAATGCCGATATAAGACACACAAAAACTAAGTCCGTATGGGCGGAATCCACTTTATACTGTAGGTCCTGGTATAAAAATGAAGAACAAACATTATACACAAGTGAACGCAAATCCTGTGCTTGTTTACAGTAATTTCCAGCTTTCGTACGTATTCACTTGTACGTTTGTGAAACATTGTTACACCATTCCAACTCACCGAAGGTAGTGACAAATTACTATTGGTTTAGGTTGCCCTTCGAGTCATAAATCTACCTCTGGGTAGAACATTATCTATTAGCAACGGCACACGTTAAAGCCATTCTTTCTTGCTTACCACTTCATCTTGCCTCTATGGTGGCTTGATTACACAACTTCGACTGAAGTGTCGACTCTACGCCACTGTACCCAATAGTAATTTTACTGTGAAACATGAAGTGTATTTCACGACGTTTTTCCTGTTGTTTGAAGAAAAGAAAAAGTAATTAAGGATGATAATTTGGATCAATATTATGGAGTATTTCTACAGTTTCTAAAGAACAGAGTTTAACTACATTCAGAAATAAAGCAAGAATGAAACGAAAAATAGGAATAGAAAAAAGAAATGAAAACAAGCAGGAAATAAGTAAATGAAGGAAGAAAAAAGAAAACTAAACAAACTAGAAAGGAAGAAATAAAGAACTAAAAAAAGAAACCAACCGAATTAGCAGAAAAACGAAGAAACCGAAAGCAAGATTGAACCGAAAGAAAGGATGAATGCAAAGAAGAAAGCAAACAATAAACAGAAAAAGAAAGCAAGTAAGCAGACAAGAAAGGAAGATCGAATGCGGGAAAGCATGCAAGAATGAAAGTACGAAAGTAATAACAATACAAGAAAGAAAAAAAAACAATTAAAAACCAAAAAAGAAAGCTAAAATAGCAAGAAATACAGCAGAGCGAAAAAAGGGACACGAAAGGAAGCAAGATTTTAAAAAGAAATTTAAATGAAGAATATTTTTCGACCGCTCTATTGGTAACAACACACAACTGCATGTTCTTGTAAAGGAATGAATACTTCTTTGTGCCTCTAACAATGTCTCACAGGCGTACAAACGAATGCGCGTGAACACTGGAAATTACCGTACATATATATATATAGACGTAGAAGTTCACTTGTATGTAATGCTCGTTCTTTACTTTATTTATTATACCACTTAAGTGTCAACAAACTGCTGTAAAATTCTTCGATTTTTTTCTTCTTCTGAATTTTCACTAAGAAAATTACTCGCTCGTTCAAATTCAAAGGCCAAATAGCATCTTCCCGTCATATTTACATTTGACTGTCATATACGTTCATAAAAACCCATGTGAACTCTCGTAAACTTCTTCGCATTAATGGAGAGAAAATGGACAGCACCTTCATAAATGCCAATCTTATAAAATTACCGCCATGCACGATGATAAAGACGAAAGAATATAGATGAATAGTTGTGACCACAGACAAGGTTCACATCTGTAAAACTTTAGAAGAAACCGGTTGAATAAACCAAGCATTTACTGCCTCCCGGAAGACGTTAGGCTCGACCGCTGTTACGGCAGGCAATCTCTTGTCATTTTTTTTTTCATTGCAGACTTAAAGCCAATAAAATGTTTTTATTATTTTTTTTTCTTCTAAAATCATTCACGGACACTGCAGTTAGCGAGACAACTAGCAAACAGAGTCGTGAACCCTCTTCACGCCGAACTCATTCTAATCAGAGATGGAATTCACGTTTTCAACCGTTGACACTAACGCTGCTCATTCGCCAAGGAGCAAGATACTACACTCAAAATATTTTTTAACGCCTACACAAAAACTATAGCGGCTCTATCTGAAGAAAGAAAGAAAGAAAGAAGAAGAAAGAGAACTACATATCATCGAAACTAAGAAAACGTTTCATCATAAACCTTCCTCTTACAACACCAGAACATACAAAACAGCATTTACGCAACTATTTATCTATTAAAGTTGGGTTCTGGATGGTCATATTAAATACAAACGAATCAGAAAATCATCGAAATTAGTAGGACAAGTTTGCAGAAGGAAGAGCATTTTCATTCTGTAAAGTTAACTTTGAATTATAGACATGTTAGGACTGAATTATAAAGGATTGTTGTAGTGTAGTGCTCATTCCTTTCTTCCATGTTTTATTTTGTATATTCTCTACACTCCAACGTGCATTCTTAGTAAAATCATATTCAGTTTCCATCTCCCCGGCCCCCATATACAGTTCTTTTAATTTCAAAACTTTCTTCAATTAATTCAAATTCGATAACATTCTGCACATAGTTTCAAGCCTTTCTAGAAATTTCGAGGTTGGGCGAGTTAGAAAGTTCTATCCACATATTTTAAGCCGAATCTAACGAGGTTGCAGAAAAGAGGTGATTTCACAAACAGGGAAGTCTATCGGAAGTCAATATTCCAATAATCCATCGAACAATAAAGCTTCAACGAGTTCTTATTTCTTCCTTCTTCCCTGCATTTTGGGGGAAACATTTCAATTACTGTTAAATGAAGCAAAACGTGTGCAATTTGTTACCATGCACATTTTCCTTACTGCGATAACTAAGGAAACAATTTAACAATAGAAACTTTTAACGTCTTAACAAGCACAATAGTAATTTAGATTCAGCTGCTAACAAATTACCTAAGATTTTTTATTTTTTTTTAAATGTCGTTATCTCGATATTCTTTCAAAATAAGTATCAAACTCTGGTAACACTTCTTTTAAATATAAATCTGATAAGGATTACACTCGCCAGAATCGTTACACTTAAAATGAACGTTTTTCATGGTTGTATTAGAAGAAGCAAATACATTAAATTAGCGCTTTATTTTCTAGAAAGAAAGGTTCCGGTAGTCACCACAAACTTACATGTCATTTTTTATATTTACGTAATTAATTTAAGTGACTGAGTGAATATGTGCCGGTACGACGTACCGTTGCGTGGCGCCAGAAAAAACACATACTGTTTTATATTATTAATGCGATTTTGAATCGCTGTGGGGTGCTGTCTTTGTTACAGGTGCTTGAAGTGATCCGTTTTCGCAACAATAATTGAAGAGACCCGATTCAAGCATAGAGCAGTGATTTGATATTGTCTGGATCTGAAGGGGTTGTCACCAACCCATATCTATGCAGATATGGTGAATACATTACATGAGATTGCCCCTTCATACAGAACTGCTAAAATTGGGTGCCTGAATTGAAACGTAGAAGAATATCGCTCAAAGACGAACCCAGGACTCTCCACAGCAACGAAGGATGAAAATGTAAACACTGCGGAAGCTGATTTTCAAAATCTAAGCTTTTCAGATATATAGCTGAAGCAGTGAACCTTGCATTGCACGCGTTGTCACGTACATTCTGGGTATGAGAAAGGTGTAAGCAAGGTACATTGAACATAGGTGCCTAAACTTCATTTATGATGTCACTAAAGGATAAAGATATTGGTAAGGTGTGCAAGGTGTGACTGTCGCGGACTTCGTACCGGCGCGGCGCTGGGGAGAGTATGCAGGTTTGAGTATCTCTGCCAGTTATCCTGACTGAAATCCCCCAGGATTTTCTGTTTCAGCAGCCAAACGATCCAAACCGCTCTGTTCCTGATCTCTGATCCCGAAGAGTGTCTGAGGAGGGAGCCATCTCTGAGAGTTGTCATGGCTTTAGGTCAGAATGCTTCTACACTCCCTAAACTGTAAATAAGCGGCAAATAAATATTATTAATAACATGTTGCTGAAAATGGCTTCACATATCCGTTACGAACTTCATAAGTCTATATTAAACCCTTCCCATTTAAAACTTTTGGTTACGATTCAAATTGTTCGTATTTTTGGTTACTCAATTCGATTCGTCAACTGTTAAGTTTCTGAAATGTACAAACGCCCATGCCCGGTCGGGACTCGAACCCAGAACCATGACAACGCTGGCTCAACGCGCTAGATCGCACGACCGGCTTCACTACGATTCCAGTGTGCCCACATGACGTTGATGTACAATGTGGCAATTGTGTAGAACAACGGAAAATGAAGTTAATTATGACTGGTATACAATGAAATTATAAAATGGCAATAGTTGTTATTTCTAATATTTTTCCCATCTGTGGTCATCTCATAGACATCTTTTATTCTTTTTGGAGGAAAAAAAAAACCTTCAAATGTGAATACAAAAACTGACTATGTTCGTTAAAGAAGTACAGCATCGCTGCACATACCGTACCTACTTTCTCTTGGTGTAACTGACGACTTCCACTAGCAACCATCAGTCAGGAAGGCTAAGTCAGGTATCAACATACAACTTTGAAATGGATACCTATACCCAGATACCCATCACATAACATTTTCTCAAAAAAAGATTTTAAATGAAGACAACAATTTCAGGTTTAAAGTAACGAAAGAGGAATTCCCATTCAACTTATGTGTTGAATCTGTGCTATCGGAGAAAAAGATATTCCGAGCCTTTAATAATAACTATTTTACTGGTTTTCATTAGATTCCTGCAAAACAATTTTTTTTTCTATTTCTATTTGACGAGAGTGGGTGAGAGATAACGGGACAGAAAGAAGAGATTAGGTGCAGTACCTTAATAACTTAAGACTTGATCATTACAAGTTCAATATTACCGATAGTTACGAACTTCAACATTGTCAATGCATATCCAGTTTGCTTAAACTCATTCTTACATACGATATTTCGTTTTGGTTTTTCTTTTATTTCATTTTTTCTTTTTTCGCTTCTTTCGTTGCGTGCTATGTGAGGTGGAACTATTTCTTTTGACTTTTACCTCGCAAAGAAGGAGAAAAAGTTCTTGAATGCTTCTGGTGAGTGACTCCACTCGAGGCAGCAATATTTCGCGACGACGCAGTTCAGGTTTTATGACGAGAGCTAATCACGAATGAAAAATTACATTTTGTAACAAGCCCAAAGTGACGGGCACGCTTCTCAAAAAGAAACAATACAGTATGGGAGTTTCTTCTACATGTTATGCTACATTTATTGAATAACAATCATATGTTTCGAAAAAGTTTCATCAAATTCTATTGTCGAAACATATTCCGTTTACAAATACATGTCACATTGACATTTTCAATTCTCACAATAGTTAGTTGACTAAAGGGTGACGAACATATAGCATAATGTCCCTGTAAAGCCATTCAATACAATACCTAACTGTTCACGAGAAATAGCCGGGGAAAACTTACTAAGCGCTGGAGAAACTAACAGCAATTGAATTGAAATCTCTGGTGTCGTGGTGTTTAACACTCATGGCTATTATACTTTTATTTCCGTGTTTTGCATTCGAAGCTCATTGCCGCCCTGCATCCCATTTTCCTTTCCCCTAACTGTGTTTCAGTCTATGAAGTTCCAAATGCTATGAAACACATTATAAGCTTTTTACAACAAATTCAAATAACTGAGAATAGAATGGAGGCAACAGTATGAAAGACAAAGAATCCAAATTACTTTTACAACTATACAAGAAACATTGTGGACAAACGCATTTAAAATTACGTACATATTACTGCTAGGGTTGTTTCGGTTTTCACATTCAGATTTGATCTTTCAACTTCAGACCAAGGATGTTCTACGAGAGGACATGCGATTTCGCCAATAATACGAAGTCAAACATACAGCTTAGTCCCGGCCAGTTAGCCCGCTTACTCCAATCAAAAACATTATTTTCGGCTAACAAAGATGGCAGCAGCCTGTCGTTGTCTGCTAACCAATCACGTGTGTCGTTTTGCTCGATGCTCAGTTGTTTTCTGGCTTCACTCTTTCGCTGCGCATGAGATCTAATTCTCTATTAGTACATACTTTAACATGTCAAGTAGATCTATTGATGAGTAATTGAGAGGCGTTTTCACAAAACTCTGTATATGGATTTTTGTTAATTTTCATGTTTTAACATTTCCTAATGATTTGGGGCTAGGACAATTGAATGGCGCTATCAGAATTAAGCCAAACTTGATTAAATAATAATAATCAAAACATCAGTTAATAGATATTGAAATATGAGATTTCTCTGTGCCTCTATGGGAGTATTTTATATAAAAACAACTCTCCTGACAAAACATGTTTTTGTAGATACTGAGTTTCGTAAAAGCCGCTTCTGTATTTCATTATTAATATTTTCTACTAGAAAAGACAATATTTTGTGAACTGCATTTTGTATCATCTGTGTCAAATATTATATTAAATCACCAGTAATGATAAAAACCAAGTTTTACAGGAGGGTCAACATAACGGAATACAAATCTTAAAATATTTTATTATTCTATTTTACTCTTCGAAGCAATAACAGTAACTATACATTGTTTATAAAAATTCTTTTACTTGCTTTGAATACATCACGATTTTTTTTTTTTAAGTTGCAACTGTACTCCTGACACACTGCGAAATCTAAAATCATTATGTTTGAGATAATATCGAGTTACACTATTGATCAGAGGTTTCGTTCATCGCCTTTAAATCATGGTTTCTAGGGTTCATCTCCAGTGGGGACGCACGTGGTTCTGAATTCACTTTAATTTTAGATCCTCTCTCTGATAACGGAACGTTATCGCCATCATTCAACCCGATAAATGGCAATGGCAAATGATCATCGGTTTTACCTTAACTAGAGATCATCTCTATCACTGGTGATTCTCACTGCTAACCGTCAAATTAAAAAGTATGTAACTTGTGGGTTAAGTCGTGGAAGTAAATAATTTCGGGAGTAATTTAGTTTTTGAGCATTATCAAGATATTTAATCGGACAACGTATTCAGTTTAACTGTACGTTATGGTAAAGAATTATAACTGACAAGTTAGTACCAATGGTAAGACGGTAGAGTTCTGACTGAACGACCCGTTTTCGATTCCCGCTAGTGGCTCACTCTTACTCGTCTGCACTTTTAGTATTGCGTCTTTAGTTGTTCTCCTAAACAATATGGACATTTTAGCAACGATTGCCACAGTCCACAAGAGTACACTACTATTGTTGTCACCATAATATTAACTAAAAGCAGGGGTTCTCTAGTAATATGTATTATGTTTCTACCACAATTTCTTTTGTAGCCGTTTTCCTTACATCAATAAAAGCTCCTATCAAATGGAGTACCAGAGTGTCCTTGGGCGGTAAAGGCGGTCGAGCGTGGGACTGACAACTGGACCTCAGTTCGGGCCGTAGATCGAGAATATGTGGAAACCTACTTCCACATCCTCCATGCGCAGTTCACGGTGCGTGCGCATCGCTTTATCTTTTCACCTTTACATCAACAAAACAACATTGTATCCGCAGCCATGTTATGGTTACCACACCCATACCTTTTTAATGTAAGCATTCCACCCTGGAAGTTTCGAAAAAAAAATGGCAGGTGTTAGCTACAGCCGAAAAATAATCAGTGATTTTTCTACTAATTCACCGTTATTTTGACCTTATCTGGAAAATTTTATTTTCAGTAGTGCACTTGAAACAATATTTCATACTTTGAAAATGAAAAACACATCAATTATGAAATTTTAAGTGTTATTTTCAACAACAACAAAAAAGGAATGTTCGGATAGTTATTGAAAAGGGGAAGGATGGTGACTGCTTGCCTGTCTTTTATCAAACACAAATATTGAATAAATATATTTTAAACTACGAATCTTTAATATAACATTTAGGATTAGGCCTATTATAACACTTACGATTGTATTTAACATTTGTTTCTATCAATAGTATTTTAAAATATTAACTCTGAGAATTAAAAAATAAAAATCCCCTCTAGCTTAAATAAAAATGAACTTTGTACGTGGTCGTACATATTTAAATGAGAGGAATCCTCTGTCACTCCTATATACGCTGAACGATCTTTGGATTAGAAACACTACGTAATAAGGGCGACCACGGCTTGGAGACGTCGGGGAACAGGATATAAAACCACAACCATCTCGACTCACGTCAATTTGTGTTCATTTTGAGGGGAAGGTTCAACAGATTTCGAAAGAATAACATCAGAATATCGTGGTTGGGACTTACCGGAAACGAAAGACGTTCAATATATTGTTGAGTTTTACATGGATGTATTATCATGGCAACTTCACTGTCAAGAAAATCAATGTTGCTGATGTTTTTCGAATATGATTTTAGAATTCACGACAAGTGATTTGTTAGATCGTAGAGAAGCGTCGGGAACTTGGGGGCAGTCAGTACTACCGTAAAGCATATTACGTCAACTGAACAAGGACAAACAGTAGACCACCCTGGCTAGCCGGATGATTACATTGTTTGGTTTCTATGGGCGTGATTCTAATTTGGAACTCAAACCTAGTGGGAGATCCACTGAATGTAGTAGTTCGGAGCTCACTTTAGCAAAAACTGTAAGACCCAACCTTAGAAATTAACAAGATCGTTTAGAACGTTAATCACGATCCTAACGGGCCGGCCGGGTGGCCGAACGGTCTGCGGCGGTAGGCCATCGGCTCGAAGGTCCTGGGTTCGAGTCCCGGCATGGGTGTGGATTTTAACAGCTAAAGGCGAATCGTGACGGGCCGGAGTCCAAAGTTACTAGACTGGTCCATATAAAAATAAAGTTTTTTTACGATCCTAACGTAAACAGTAGCAATGAACATATTCTTTTTCAGAGCTGGAAATAGAAAACTATTCGAATTATCCGAGGAATCAAGAATAATTATTACAACAAACATTTCATAAGGTAATGAATAATACGTGTTGAGATTTGAGAGTAAAGAACTGTAACTGTGAACATTCGGTTTCCAGTACAATATGGCGCACATTAACATCCAAAGAAACGTTAACAATTTAACATTAAACACGTTCAATCTAAAAGATGATACAAATGAAGTTGACTTTTTTTTTTACAACAACCACCGGTAATTCCATTAAGTCAATTAAGGAAATGCATAACAAAGCGTCCTAATTTTTTTTTATTTTTTACTTTTTTTTTCGTTAAATGCACCATGATTTCCTTCCTCAGCTGCCTTTATTTTCTCCTCCATTTCTCTACAACTCACACGATCTTTCCCTTTCAAGTAGTTCAGAAAGCCATGATCTGGAACACTGCTCACCAGCATAAGACCACTGAAGAGCGATATTTTTCCCACAACTTGCCGTTACGTAACCTCTGATTTACACAGGACCAAGTTCCGTGAAACCGCCGCCATGCCCTTGAAAAACTGCGGTTTTTGCTTGTCTTTTGTCTATAATGCGTCAAAAGGAAAAGTGAGAGTCATATTTAACACAAACGAGGTAAAAGAAAAAGACAGTATAAAAATAACGACACAAGAAATACACTAAAATCGCTGCACATCAACTAACGACTGTGCTAAAACTTCCGCTGTATAAAACGTTGAGATGACGCATAGCTACATATTAACAACAGTACGTTAATTTTCCTGCAGAGAGGACAACAATATCAACAGATGAAAGGCAAGGAATAAACACAAGTTAATTTATCGAAAGGAATCCACAGAGTCAGAAAATTTTATGTCTTTCATTGGCATGTTGTTAGATACAGGATTAAATTGCAAATATGCACAGGACACGGATTTACATAGTACCGTCGGTGAACAGGGTACTATGTGCACCGTACTTCTTCATCTAGTACTTAAGGGAGTACGCACCGAAGATAAATGTATTTTTAAACCAAAAATATAATCTTGGTTTAACATTTCTCTAACAGGTCTATGTACAGAGAAATTTACACGCATCGTTCAGCTAACAAATGCATTAGCATCAACTGGAATTTTCACTGCTTTGATGTCTTACAAGAGAACATATTGAAGGGGAAGAAAATACTTTTTTTCTTCCGTCATGGTAAAATGTCAAAGTACAGTATGTGGGTCTGCAAATTTTGATAATTACAGCGCACTTGCTTTGGGAGATATCGATGATATCAAAATTCAGATTCTTGTTTCTGGAGAGTGATAAAAAAGTGTGGAAATACCCTTATATTTTTAAAATCTCAGAAATCGAAAGTAAATACACAGTAATGGTTACTAGGTGCAAGCCGCTACCTGTTCGAGGGTTGTCTTTATGTTCTCCATTTTGAAGTCCGCCATATTCAATCTCGATTGATTTTCCTAAATGAGAAGGGGGACGTGTAACATGACATTCTGGGCTAGATTTTTACGGGAAATACGTTTCCGAAGTCAGTTTTGCATTAAATGTATTGTTCTGAAAGATAAAGGTACGCGACATTAGTCTGGGCTAATGATGCAATAGCATGAAAACACCCACTTCGTTATAAAATAAAGAAAATGAAACCCAAGTACACAAATGCATATCGATAGGCCACAATCAGTATCCATTTGCGTTTCATTTCCTTTATTATTTCGAAACGAAATGGGTGTTTTCAGGCTATCGCATCATTAGCCCAGACTAATGTCAAATACCCTTATCTCTCACAACGATTCATTTATCCCTAAACTGACTTCAGAAACGTATTTCCCGTAACATTCTAGCCCAGAATGATACACGTTACACGACCCACTTCCCATTTAAGAAAATCAATTGAGATTCAATTCAATATGGTAGACTTCAAGATGGCGGTCGTGAAGAACTCTGGTAGCGCCTTCCACCCACTACCCATTACAGAATATTTGTTTACCATTTCTTTAAGCATTTTAAAAACATAACCGTATTTCTACACTTTTTCATCACTCTCTAGAAACATGAAGCTGATTTTTATATCTCGATAGCTCCCAAAGCGAGTGTAGACAAAATTTGACATTCTAACGACGACGGAAGAAAAATAATATGCCCCATCAGTACGTCTGCTTGTTAGTAGAAGTCAACAAAAATTGTTATCCTTTTACAGGGATAACGGAAGTTATGAAGAATCACTATATTTCTACACAAAATACAAATACTGGCGTTTTCATAACTAAATGTTTGCAACTTTCGCAAATTGGGTAAGTTTCTAGAAAACCTCGAGCATGAGCATCCATTATCCAAAACGTATATATGATTACACGGCCTGAAACTGTGATGCCCAAAGGCCATAAATAAATTAAAATGACATGATTACACTTTTCGACGCATATTTATAACTGCCCGATCGCTGTCAATTCTTATGTTGATTGGCATAAAAATAAACTTATTTTAGAATGTTTCTAATTCTCGAACTCTTCAAATTTCAGTTGCCTTTAATATCTCACCGTGTTGTGTACATGTATGCAGGAAAGCTCAATCTCCCTGCTATGTTGCAATTGACTGTTGTTGTAATATGTTATGTTGTGATATACTGTAGAATACTACCTTGAATTGTGTAGCCCATTGTAGAATGTAGTATATGAATAGTAGTACAAGAACGGAAGTAATCTATTAATCGAACTACTGCTACCCAAGTCAATTGAAGTAAACAGGAACCATGAATTATTATTATACGTATATCAGCCGAACCCTTAACCACATCCAGACACTCATTAAAGTTACTTCTTGGAATCCACATAGAAGGACTGTCTGAGAAGTATCCAACCATAGGCCAGGAAAATAAAACTACATACAATGTGTGTTCCACAATTCCTAATTACCCTAGAAATAGGACCCTTCAGCTTCCTCACACTTAACCCAACGATCCTGACATTACGGGAAGCATGTCTAGAATCTCTCTTTTGAAACTGCTTTCAACGCAGCCGTTGCGTTGTGCATGACATTCTCTCGGATGTCGAAAGGGGCATCTTTTAGTGTCTATTAAACTTTAGGGAAAAGCCAGAAATCACAAGGAGCTGTGTCCGGGGAGTATAGAGCTTGCCGAAAGACAGAAATGCCGTTCTTTGCCTTAAAAGATTAGATAAAGTGTGAGGAATGCACCACGGCGTTATCCTAATGCAAATGCCAGGCTTGTGAATGCCTTTTGTGACGAACTGCATTACGTAGATGACGGAGAACGTCAAGATAGTACACCTTTGTAAGTGTTCGTCCTTCTGGTACGTATTCGTGATGCACAATGCCACGGTATTCAAAGAAGACAATCAGCATAACTTTGAACCGATTGTATCACTGTTTTACTTGTGTATACCCCACGGCATGGTCGCCAAAAGCTTGTTGAATCTTGCGTATTGTTTCTGTTTCGTTATCTCTAAGTTTCTGGCAATACTTGGTGCAGTATCCTTGTTCCAAGCGTTCTGTCATTTTGTCCCGAGTGGAAATGCGACGAAGAAGAACCACACTGCCTAACGGAGGATCACGCCACCCAACAGGCAAGCGCATGGATACCCCGACCACTGTGTACAGTGTTGTCATCCAACGTTCAGTACTTTCATCAGAAAATCATAAGGTCGGATACTTTTTAGACAGGCACTGTATTTACCTTAGTACTATAATCCTGTTTGCTCATCATGACAATAAATGCAACTCTTCCACTACAGATTATATATTTCATTGTGAGTAGCAATCGTAGTATACCTCGTCTTTGATCATACATAGGAAGCATTAGAAGATTCTTTTATTTTCTTCAAAGAGCGAACATTGTACTCATTTATCATATTTATCTTCGCCCTGTATATATTCTCTGCATTCAATAGTTAGCAAGTAACAAACAGTAGTATTCATTAACTTACATTCTACTATCAAATTCCGTAACTAGAGTACATATCCTATAGACATCTCAGTGCATCACCATCCTATTGAATTATTCTCCAAGACAACAACTAACAAATCTTATTTAATCGTATCTCTAAGGTTACTTAGATACCAAGGTTTATAGAGGTAACAAGGTTGCCAATACATGCAACCAAACCCTACTACACTCCCAAGGGCCCATCTCATTTGAGAAATATCACATCCATGAAATCACACCTGCTTCAGAAAACACAACGTTCATATCAGAGCTGAAACGGATCACCGGGTCAAGTTTTGGACCGGATCTATCCTTGGGACCTGGTCTGTTCCGGTGGGCAAAGAAGAGCTTTCAGTAATTTCCTTGCATTTGAACAGTGTTTCTTTCAGGAGTGACCGCCTAGAGCACGATAAATACGACGCCGAAAATTCACGGTTCATTGTAGTTCCCTGACCGGATCAATCGGGTCAGCGTAATTGACCTGGTTTGAGCTCTGGTTCATATGTGTTTAAGTATTACCTGTTCACAAAAAATCAAGGCAATTATTGAGAATAAAATACAGAAGTATTGATATATCGGAGTGAAACAGAACTGTCTAAAAGAGAATCAACATTCATTATCAAGAGTTATTGCTCTAACAGTCAGGCAATTAAATAATTATTAATAGGAGACATTAACTTAGTTCGAGAAACAAGGCATAGAGCTTCCTTACATTAATATCTTTAACAAATCTTTAATATTTCTATATCCTTCTAGAGCATGTTGGGATATTGTGTATTCAGAATGAAACATAAGACAGCACTGAAATCAACCAAGGTGAAGAGTT
>JAGDQP010028103.1:0-20828 GCA_022664845.1 Lepisma saccharinum
TTTATCCAAGTGCGCTTATTCTCTATGCACCACAAGAAGAAATTGATATTCACTTTAGCAAAGTATTTTCGAAAGTCTATTATTTACATACTGGTTTAATACAAATTATATTTATTTTACAAATGTTAAACCCAACCAGAAAGCATTTGTTGCCTTTGCT
The DNA here is from genome assembly GCA_022664845.1 of Lepisma saccharinum. Classification (NCBI taxonomy): domain Eukaryota; kingdom Metazoa; phylum Arthropoda; class Insecta; order Zygentoma; family Lepismatidae; genus Lepisma; species Lepisma saccharinum. Next base: position 161 of record JAGDQP010028103.1, read on the forward strand.
ATGTTCCACTGTAGCCAACAATATCATTGATAGCTACTCATACATATCGCAATCCGCTGTGGGCGTTAAGTCAAATAAAATATAGCATCGAGCATAAAATACATAGGCTAAAAAATCATTGCAATTTATTGAAGTAATTTATTCTGATTATATATGGAACGGAATTGTCACAATTCTATTAACGTTAACATGTTATTTTTACTTTCAATATTACCTTGTCTGCACAGAGTTGAAAAGATAGGACGCATCATCAGCAGAAGGAAAAGCAGCCATGTACTGACAACAATCAAAAGGTTTCCCATTCGCAAAACACTCCACCATAAGATTTTCACAACGTCTAGAAAATATGTACAAACAAGAACAACATAATAACTGTACTGCAATGGTAAAAATAAAGACAAAATGACCTCGAGTCTGATGGGTATTTGTATAATTATGTTTGCAATTGTAGTAATTAGTTGCATCTAATTTCATTCTGTAAGGTGTTTACAACTAACGTTTTTTTTTCTAATAGTCTTTAAAGTAAATACGATTACCTATATATCTTAAGATATGTTAAGTTTATAATTAATACGTATACTATTAGATTTAAGAATATTTAACATTAAATTGCGTGATACTTCTACTGTCCCAGTTACACGCAATGGCATGATAACCTTCTGTCAGGATTGTATTAAGGGGTTTAATAAAGCTCAAAAGACCACACCCTTTTCCCTTGGGGTCTTGTAGATTTCCACATGAATAATCATATATACTACCTTACTTGGTACACTTATTATTCATACGTTATTTTGTTCCTTAATTCAATAGCCTTTCCAAAGCCATCTCTTGCATGCAGCTGTGAAAAAATAGGCATTTGTGCTGAAATTCGTGAAAATCCCTTTTTAGCGATTTTTGGACATTTGAGGTCCTGTTGCTGAAACTGATGGTACAATCGATTATCGCGAAGCATACATTTGATTCACAAGTTTCATCACAATCGAATGTACGCACCAGTAAGAAAAATCAATCAACAAAATTTAATGCAATTGTTTTCTTTTAGGAAAGAAACTGAATTTGATTTAAGGCCTTTAGTTATCTAAGACTCAAGTTGAGCAGGAAGTATTTTTTATAAAAAGTAACAGTGGCTACTATTGTAACTGTCACACGCTTACGATTTGTTTGATAGTTGAGTATGATTTCCAATGGCATTACTTACATGCGACGATCTCGTATTGAAATGGGAGAAATACGGATTTTTCTGCAAAATCGCTGTCAATGATTCGCGTTTTGCGAATGATTGGCTATTCCTACACTGATTGTGAAAATGAATATGTAAAAAAATGCCTGTTTGTGTACACTGTGAAAAGTGGAAACACGAAATGGATTAAAGTTACTCCGCTTTCTGGAGAAATTAAAGTCGAAAATAAGCGATTTGTTGTATTTACTATTAAATGTGGATATCGAGTAAGCCCTTTAGTGGAACGATTGGTAAACTTAACTCTATTTTAAGTTTAACATTTTCTTTGTAATAGCTTATCGTTAACTGAAAATGGGTTGTTCGTTCAGCATATGTTACTATGAAGTTTCGGTTATTTTCTTCGCAGTAAAATCTTTCCTATAAATATCACTTGGAAAGCCATGAGTACCAACTGCCTCTGTGGCGAAGTGACGAAAGCATCTGGTCAGTATGCTAGTTGTCCCTAGATCCAAACCCGACCACCTGAATGTTTATTTTAATTTTATAGGAACATCACAGGTCCTCTTTTATACTGAAAAAAATGCTCTGCTTCAATGAAAAACATGGAAAAGTCATGTATATGTGTACAAACATTTTAAAATTTTACTGAAAGTAAAACGTTCAACCGAAAACTGGCTGAACGTAGGATAATCCAAAACGTGGATGCAGCTCAGCTGCCTACATTGTTTGGATGAACGTTGTGGCTCCTATTTTTACAGTGTACGTAATAAAGTCTTCAGAATTCATTACAATTGAATGAGTGCACTAATTGGAAAACATATATTAACACCTTATATGTGTTTAGCGGATTGACAGATGATGCAACTTATTTTGGTTTAAGAGCCATTGTGGAACAATTGTTGTGGGATAATTAAAAGAAATACAATCGTGGAAAGATAGCACGAACTTTCCACTATAATATTTATTTACAACATTATAGATAATATATTAAACAAGGGCGAACTAAGCTTGTTCGTCGGACATCAGACGTCTATGACAGAGTTATAAATTATGTTGCATTTGCATTGACTGAAATTCCTAGCTTTACATAGTCAATGACTTTCTTGAGTCGCAAGTCTCAGTCTTTAAGAAATATCCAGAAATATGGCATCATAACAAGTCGAACGCAAACGTTAAATTCGAAAGCGTTTAATAATATACCAAATATTATTGAAAATGAACACTCAATAAAGAGAGTCTTGTATATACTCGTGTTTTCTGGCTGATAAATCTAATATCAAAGTAGGCGGGGATGACGATTTACCTAAAATTCAAGTGGCAAGTCTCAGAAGTTATAGTCGTAACGTCAAAGCTCCTTCTGATTTGCATGCCCCATACGCATGCCCTAAGAAGTGCTATAAAACGTGACTCTGATTATTTTGTGGTAATTCTATTGTTGCTTTCTAACATTATCTTTTGTCTACTTTCGATAAATATAGACTGTTTCGGCCTGGATGAATTACATATTTCTGGGTGATTATAGATTTACAGAAAGTCTAACTGGATCAGTGTGATTCAGGTTTTCTGCAATTTGTAAATTTTTAACAATAATTATATAATCATTCCCAGCTTTAACTAGTATTGACGCCCACTAAATAGCAAGAGGTTTCCTGTCGTTTCCATTATTTTACTATGAAAAGCTATAATTAGTCATGATATACTCCGTTCATTATGTTTGTAAATGAACCAAAGATAAACAAGTCTTCTGGCAGAAATGTAACTACAGAGGCAAAAATGTTTTTCTTTAAAATAAAATAGAAAATAAAATAAAATAAAGAAATCAATAACAGGGTAATTAATTTTCAGATGCCACAATTGTGTTTAACTTATGACATACATTCAAATGAACATGTAGCGAGTATCTGTACCTTATTTAGAAGACTGTTGTCTTCGGGTTCATCAGGTTTTGGGTTTAATTCACGCGTCGGTCATCCTGCATGAGGTATATCCAATTATCCTCACTAACCTATGGTTAATGCAGGTATGGTGCTTCGAAAATATACACTGGTGGAATTGTTGACTATATTCTCACCCCAGGCTTATTCTGGCCTCATCCATACTTGTCTGAAAGCCGTTAATGGAATTCGAGTTCTATTAAACACGTATGTATACTACGAAGTAGAAATGACCGTTTATGACTAGAGTCCATTCAATTGAACCGGAACACTTGATACGTAAGAAATTCAAGTGTTATTTGAGGTTGTCGAAGTATATCGGCTTTTAATTTCATCGGCATATCTTTTAATCGTACTTAATAATTGGTATTCTCAGCTCCATTGAAGTAATAACTAATTTAGCAGCATGAGCTAACGTAGCATCATCTAAATTGCCATCTGCTTCATTTGTTTACCAGGGATAGATTAAAACATCTATATTTGCACTTCTTTTAAATGTTATTCGAAGCCCACTCTTCCACATAATTTCCTTACAGTCAATAAAGAAAGCAAACAGCAATCGTAGTGGAAACAATACTGTATTCTCTTTCCGTGCAAGTTTCACATCAGTTATTAATCCACCTGACTTAAAATATTCAAGCTCAGGCTTTAATAATCGACATGTGGCAATAGCAGTTGATGTGATTTCTGGATAATCTATTCTATCAATAACAGTACCATGTTTTCGTACCTCTACCTATGAAAACAAATAAGGAACAAAATTAACTATTAATTTAATATTTACCATGCTGAAAAGTTTGTTACTGCCATATGTAGAAATGTGTGCCACGTTAAGCAAGACCGTATTAGGTTGAGCGATTGGGTGCAATAGCTTAAGGAAAGCCCATGCTTATGCAATAAAGTTTACGTTGGGTTGGCATGGATTTAGGTTTGAATTATGTAAATTTGTTTTTTTTAGATCTTATACAACTTATATAGCACTAAAAGGTTTGCACAGCATTACAGTCATGTTACCTGTATTTGCACACATAAGCGAAATATGCCGTTAATCTATATTTCCGGTGTGGTATACTTCCTCGCAACTGCCCATTATTTTGGACGATGCAGCGTGAATTTCTGTGCGAGTTGTTAATTGTTTGATATTATAATAATAGTAAAGCTATTTAGAGGACAGGCTTTTTTATATGCGGAGAATAAACCTAGTAACATTAGGAAATTTTCTGTGTTATGAATGGAAACTAAAATTTAGAATTGGGATATTATTTATGTCATGTTGTCGATTGCTTTAAGCTGAAAGTTAGTACTTTCAGTTATAAGATTTTGTGTAAACTGTATATATCTGAGGAAGATAATTTACCTGATGTAGATAAATAGTGTTGTCGGGGATCCGTCAACAGAGCTTGTTTACTCTACTGGAGTCAACAGGGAATACGAATAAACTCTTAGCTGAAGTACTTCTGTTTTGCTTATGTCGAGTGACATAACCCGCTAGTGGATCTTGTGTCCCCTAGGCAAAGGATTATAGTAATATACCAAGTGTCGTCTCAAATCCAGTTTTGAGTCTCTCAAAGCATGCACCTTGGCCATCCATAGTATAATTTATGACGTTACGAAACGCCCTCGATTTGATTTACCTACCCTGAGATTGATATAGAATAATGATTGTCCGGAGCTACCCATAGAAGTAATAGCCGGAGTGTTGGAATTATATTAATAGTAAAGAAAAAGGCATAACAAGTTCCTCCAGCATCTCTTCGAATGACTTCATATTTGATGTATAAATCGGCTTGTGGGTGCACACACCCATCGCCGGAAGTGATGTGAAATTCTAAATCTTTAGTTGCTTCATTTAAGTTATTAAATGTACGACGATTCAGTAGGAAATATTATTACTCATAGCTTTCAATAAATTACATGTTTAAAAAACTATATTATATTCAGATTGTTTCTTTTTTCTATCATTCTCTCTACAAAACTCATTTTATGAACCGTTTTTAATCATGAGAATTGAACTTATTATCTTGCCACCAAAACTAATTGGTTTATGCAATTCATTACTAACACTTATTTCAATGGAACGTTTCTGACTTTATTGCATATGAATAAATAATAGATACTGAGGTTCATAAGCAATTGGTTCTAAAATTATGTTAATGGTTTAAATGTTGCTATAATATTAGTTTCCTTGTGCATATATTCCTCATCTGCTATAACCTTACCTCCTGCTAAATTACAGTGTATAATAAATGTTTCAATACTTAAGAACTTTCGAATAAATTGACGTATGTGAGTCTCTTTTGGCTTAAGATAGCTATTTTTCTTGAAACCTAAAAACTTACCAAAATATTCTGAAAATGGTGTAACTTCCATTCGATGAGTTACATTATGTTCATTTAGAAGCACTTTTTTTGCGTAATGATGTTGACGCTAAATATTGGTACATTTTTGTGCGTGGGGTTCATTATCAGGTACAAAAAACTTTCAAAATTGGCCACAGTAACAACATTAGCTCTTAAAAATGAAGAGTCTGTTTCAAATTAAATTATGGAACAAGGAGCAGGCATTTTGACACGAGTTGCTTTATGCTCACGAGAAAAAATCTCATTTTCTGTTAGTTTTTGATCACATATATAGTAAGATAAACAACGCTTACAGAAACGATATCGATGATGATGATCTCTGGTTTTGTGACTATGCATTAGTCTAGAAAAAATTCTTATTAAACAGCAATGGCCCTCTATTGATTGCGTTATTATTGCTGTCGTTGTTGATGCTGCTGCTTCTGACGTTATTACTTTTACGAATATTAAGTCTATGTCCGTTTCTTTTGACTGTTTTTCACCAACATGTAGCGAAAACACTTGTTCCTTTTTAGTTTTCCCATATTTAGCTAATCTAAACCCATTGATAGAAATTGGCTCGTTCGGAAACTTTTCATTATACCTCTTCTCAAATTTAGAGACAACATGCAGACTTACCGGAAAATTAATTTTACTGTCTTCAAAAATAGGTAGTATTTCATTTACATAACACGTATAATTGAAAACTCGGTGAGGTTTTTCTTCCCAATGAACAAGGTGAAGTTTCGTTAACACTGCATATAAAAAAAATGATCGTTATTTTGAACATTAATAACAGCACGTTCGTACTTGTGTGATCAGGAAGTTCGATATGGCATGAAGCTGATATTGGGTTATACACGTTAACATGCACTTTCAGTTTATGATTAGGAGCGGAGCTTGAAGACCATCCTGAGCACTACAGCGCTCTATCCTCCTGGTTTGCTTTTAAATCGCTAAATATGTCATTGATTACACCTTCGTTGACTGTAGTTTTAAAAATACCTTATTTCCACTATGAACAGGTAAATTTTAAATATCATCACCTTTTTTCGTTAATTCTGCACTCAAAATAAAATTAGAGAATTCATAGTTTCCGCCTTGGGCAATAATGAACAAGTAGATGTTGTATACATTGATTTTAAAAAAGCATTCGATACTGTAGACCATAATATACTCATTCAAAAGCTTTCCACATTCAGGTTTAGTCCTTCTATGATCCATTTCTTAAAGTCTTATTTAAGTAAACGTAGTCAATCCGTTCTATATTTAGAATATAAAACCGGTGTCTAATGTCGGTTCCGGTGTTCCTCAGGGATCTAATCTTGGTCCTCTTCTGTTTTTATTACTTATTAATGACTTGCCATACTATATTCAAAATTCTACTAAATTCTTGTTTGCAGACGACTTAAAAATATTTGTCAGTGTAAAGTCCTTGGATGACTGTCTACTGCTTCTACAGGATTTGTTCACTATACTGAAATGGTGTTCTCGGAATAGACTTCAAAAAATTATTGGTAAGTGTAAAGCCGTGACCTATAACAGACGGGAAAACCTTACGATTCCACTTACTTGATAAATGGAATAAGCTTAAAAAAATTGGATACAATTAAATATTTAGGTGTTACATTTGATAATAAACTAACCTTTTCGCCAGATGCAGTAAATATAACCAATGATGCGTATAGAAACCTAAGATCTCTTGTTAAGACAACCAAAGAATTTGCAAATGATAGCACTTTGAAAACTCTTTTCTATTCTTATGTTAGGTCCAAACTTGAATATGCCTCACTTTTATGGAATACCTCTATGAAAACTAGTTGGCAGAAGATCGTACATGTACAAACCAAATTTCTACGTTTTCTCACATACAAACGGACTGGTTTCTACCCGAAATACGAATCTTACAACATTTTAATTGATGATTTCAAATTTCAGAAACTTGATCAAAGACGAACATTAAACGACTTATTTTTCTTGTACAGACTTTTGCACAATAAAATAGATTGTGCCGAGGGGTGTGCCGAATTGCAAAAATAATAATTAAGATCCCATCCCTCAGAACGCGCGAGGGAAATAGTGGCCTATTCTACTGCAGAAAAGCTCGTACAAACGTCTTAAATGTGTCACCTACATGGAGAACTAGTGCTTCTTTTAATGCTATAGGTAAGAATTGTGCACATTTGTACATTTTTGGAAATTCGGAAGAACTGTACAAAAGATTAATACAGAATACGTTGTAAAACAAAACAAAAAATAGAGAGAGAGAAAGAAAAATAAACTTTTTTGTCAAGAAAAAGGTATAGATGTTCTATTATTTGTGTTATTAAATATAACAATGTAATATTTATTGTAGACGCGGTACATAGGCATTAAGGCCTATTGTGTCGACGAAATAAATAAATAAATAAAATAGAATAAATAAATAGAATTAAAAAAATAATCATTTTCTCTTTACGTGTGGGTTATTTCCCTTCCAACAACCATCACATCATGTTATATAAGAGGAAACTTTTACAGATATTTTTTTATTTTACGATAGATAATAATAAGTTTGTTTTTTATAGATTATAACTCTCCCATCCGCTGCTGGATAAATAGATCATGAATCACAAATGACTATCAAACAACCTACACTGTATTAGCTTTCAGTTTAAACTCATGTAATCCATTCCACGTGTAGGGGTAATAAGAAATTTAAAATAAGAAAAAAATGGAAGGTTGTTTTTCAGATTTCATGACAGATTCGATACATAAACAATAATTCATCATTCGAGTGAGAATTCAGCATTGGTAACTATTTCCGTTTTATACCAGTAATTTCACAGAGCTGTTCTTATGTTAGCTCATTTATAAAAAGTGCAATAGCAGTAGATGAGAAAATTTCCTACCAGAGAGAAATTGAAAAGAATCAACAGCGAAGTTTTATATTTCATTTTGCTTCTTTCATATAATTTTTAAACTAAAAATAAAATGTTCATTGCCGCTGTAAAAAATTCTTAGCTATAATAATAACCTAATTTATGTACTTTCAAATGCAGGTGAGAAAGAAGAAAGTAGCGAGGTATATTCAGGTCAAATGTGTATGAATCCTGTATTCACTTGGGTTCAAGGTCCTGTATTCACTTGGAAAACATTTCAGCTCGGGCGTAAAAGCGCTTAGCTGTAAAACTATTCAAGAAGTTAACAACAATATCAACATAGTTAATAGAACTGTCAATAGATAAAGGGGTAATAATTAAGTAGTTGATAATAATATCGGTAGATGGCGGTGAGGGTGCCGGGGGATGCTGGTAATTAATAATAAGAACGATAGATGGCAGTAAATAATTACATAGTTTCAAAATATAACCGCCAGAGGGGAGTAATAACATTAGCAGTAAATAATATCATGGGCAGGCCCACTAGTCGGAGCAATGATACAATCTTCAATCTTCAACATGTTAAATTCGGTCTTTAAAAGTGGATATTAATTTCACTGTTATCAATTATGAATAAGGTTGTCCCAGAAAGTTTTGAACATATTTTGAAGATTAGGAACAAAGAATTGGTGAAAGAAAAGAAGATTCTGTATTGTAAAATAAGCAGAGAAAGAAACATTGCAATAAAAACGTTCTGGAAAGTAACCGAAGATCCTGTTTGATACGCCAATATTTTTTTCATTGTCACTTGATCAACTTATCTGTTGCCTTGGACGCACAATTTTGTTTTCCGCACATTGCCCATCATGACGAAGTACCTGTTTAACAATTGTCCAATAGCGTTCAATAGAATGTAGTTCAGTGCTGCTAGGGTGATTGAATTCCTTTCCAACAAATTCCACCTGATTTGTTGGAAACCAATTTGTTCCCAATTTGGAGTAATGTGTTGTTCTTAGATCAGGCCAATCTTGGTATTTCCTTAAGAAAAGAAAGTGACATTTTTTGTAGACACTCGGTAGCATACACAAATAATTTATGGTGGCATCGCAGAAACAATGGGCGCTTCGAGTTGTAATGGCAAAAATAGCTTGACATACTATATCAGGCCGTAGAGGATATATAGGTCCGTGGTATGGAATAGTTTTACACCGGAGAGACATTTTAATCGGTTCAGTTGATTAGTAGCGAGATGACGTTACCGTAGTTCCAGCCAATCAAGATGCCTATTTTCATGGATAAAAGCCGTGTGGGTGAGGCTAAATTTGATATCTGTAAACTTTAACATCGAGAAAACTTAAATTTCTTAGGTGAGATCAACAAGTCGCAACAGAAAAAAGGAGGTAAATTGAAATTAATTTATTGAACTGAACAGCTATTGCCGTTATTATGTCGAGTTCGAGCTTCAGTTCTAACTAATACATTATCTATACTTAAATATAACTCATACTTTAGCTATTTCAAATTTAAGGTTTACATTATAACAGAAAATACTTATATTTACTTTCTGACATTTTACCGTATTTTAGAAATAGTACCTTAACTTCTTTGAAGGCATATTTCCAATCAAGAAGTAAAATGTTATTTACTCTAACCTGCTTAGAACTAACATACAAAAGTTAAAGCTGGTTACTATCAGTTCGCATAAAGGAGAAACCGGTTAGTTGATTAATAACAGATACTAGTTGGTTGATTAGTAACACACCTAAATTCAATTAGTAATATACAAAGTTCAGTATACAATATGGTACAACGTTTGCTTGATTCGTTGTTTGCATTAGAATAGTTAATAATGAGGTTAGACTTTGCGTGGTTAGTTTGCGATACAATCATATGCATTTGAATTAATTCGTAGGTTAGCTTGCAATGCAATATTACACATCTAAGTTAGTGCATGTTTAGTTTAAGTTTCATGTAGTTTTATCACAGGTTTATGCTTTGGTAATCCCAATAACCTGGCTTCTGTTCAGCTGTTGAACTCCAATTATCTGAGCCAACCATATCACAATGCTCTTTGCCCTTGACGAAAAGATAAACAAGTTTTTTTTTTAAATGACTGACTTCAATGAAAAATGAAACATCTTGAGATACAGATCTTTGAGAACATAACAGTAAATATACCAATATTACTCATCTGTATATGTCTTTTGGTGGGTAAAGCGAACAAGTAACAAAGCGATATCTATTTTTCATCTTTATCTCTTCTATAAAATTTAGGTAAATATGTCTATGTAAACACAGACGTTAATAGTATCTCAGTCAATATAATTGCATATATGCATTCCGTAAAATATATTAATTGAGAATTCGTTTAATAAATTGTTTTCGATCAAATTGATTTGAGTCTCGTTCGTAAATTTGGAAGACGATTCTATATGTCCATATCCGTTCTGTTTTCCGTCTAACTTTCTATTTGCGCTTTACCCACTTGCGATAGATCTTTTTGCGTGTCTTATTGAAATTATGTAAATTTTGTCTTTTATGTACTTCTTAGGAATATAGATTCGTGACTTGTTGGAGGTTTCTTAGAGATGCTAAGTGGTACTGCAAATTTATTCGATAAGTAATCACTGACTAGATTGAAATAATGCGATTCTAGTTATCTTATTTCATGAAATATTGATGTGTCCTAACGCTGTCCATACCTTTCTTCAAATCACCTATATTGTTATTCTTCCGATGCTCTTGGAAGTTTTGTCCTAACGGATCTTGGGTCTTAGTATTCAAAATTTGCCAAGTTCCAGAATTTCTACTTAAATGTAGTTACTAAGAAATTTTATGCTTCCAGGACCTTCCTTTAGTCCAGAAATAGGTGTTCCTCTTTTCTTTGTAATGCCACTCTTCAACCTTTTCTTTGACCTTTAGAGCTGTATATTTGAACCATTTATTTTTTTTTCTTTTTACCTCGGTTTCTCCTCTTTCGCTTGGCCTTAGAAATCTTTGCTTGCACTTTGACTGATTCAATACTTACTTTCAACACGTGACACGCAAATTCGGTAGCTGTCTCCTTCGTAATATGAACCTCTCGAGCAACTGGTAAAATTAAATTTAATCATAAAATTCCAAATATTTAGAAAAAAATAGAATATAGTATATTTTTATTGTACATTGTTCTGTGAAATGGAAATAAAACTTCCGCCATGTTTCTGCAAAGATTAACAGAGTAATGCCAACGAACATTGATGTAATATAATGAAATCCATGACGTCAATTGAGAAGTTACTCGGCTTTGAGCAAATAACTATATTCCTTATGCTAGGAACATCACCTTTTCACCTACTTAAGCTTATTCTTATTCTTTTGCTGTGATAGAATCAATGGCTGTAGATTTTAATTGGACTTCTAGCTTCAACAAATTTCCAGGTATGAATAAAGGATCTGTTTTATATTGTAATTTCTAGCGTCTGACATAGATTAGGGTATCTAAGTGTCATCTCCCGAATAATATTTGCTCTAAGTTAAATAACTTAGTTAAAATATGTTTATTCTGTCTATCGTTAAGAAACGTGGTGTGTTAAAATGTAATAATGTTACGTTAAATTAACTCGGTAATAAACCCCTTTTGTATCCAAATAGTTCTCACTTTAGGCTGAGCTTCATTGCATTACAATCCCAAACTAAGAATCTACCATATGACATTTAAAGTTAACGCCCATAATGAACTTCCATAGTTCACATCGACATTTCACAGTATACAATCTTCGACGAACGACGAAATAAAATTCTCGTAACATTAAATGTTTCCTCTATCATCTTTAGAACGTTTCGCAAAACACCAATGTGAACACAGTAAATCTCCGTCCGGTCACATGGTGTTACGTCGCCAACTCCGAACCAAGTTCGAATACGGTACGTTTCCCAGTTTTCAAAATTTAACTTATTTATTTTTTGTGAATTTCGCTTTAATATTATACAAAATGCAACTCATGAACTCACTTAAAATTTAATTTTGGAGGAAAAGAAGAGCTACACTTGCTGCAGATTTAAAAACACTACACATACGGTCTCAAATTTCGAAAGATTTCCGAAATTATTTTATTTTGCCAGAAAATAGAGACCTTTTTCGTCAATCATTAAAAAGTGTTCTGAGATAATAACAGACTACTGGAAATTTCCCGAGTTTTGTTCGTTAGTGCAGAACAATGCACTAAACTTTTTAAACTCTGCTATATCCGGGGTTGGATACAATTTAAAATTTAAAATTGAACTCCAAAATCGAATTATGAAATCCGTAGTAATTTTGTGGCAACGTTTTTTTTTCAAAAACATAGAACCCGTTGAAGTTCTAAAATAAAGAATTCTACAAGAAGTATAGGGATTAAGCCGGATTCAAGCGCGGAACCTAGGGATAGGAATGTTAATATGTTATCAAATGTGTATGTGAAAGGAATAATATCATGCAGAACGAAGAAGCGTTCACACAACTTTAAGCTACAAACACACACATACCACGGAAATAAAGCACATATGCATTGCTCACCGAGAAGCGCTTATGTCTTCCGCTTCTACAGAGCATTCCTTCAGAGGAAGAAATGCATATGAAACAACGTTTGTTAGCAAACTTCACTTAGGTTTTCGAACCCAAGACTTTCAAATCCAGAACATGGAAATGGAAACTCCGCGTTTTGTTATAGAAGCAAATTTCCAAGTGCAAAACAAATTTTGTTTGGAAACATTCTTTAAACAACAATTCCATTACGTCAACACGTCAAAATTCGAGGAATTTCAGACATACCAATTTCATGTATCGATCACTTTTGTTCTTATAGGCTCTAACTATGGTAGCAAAGCTCAAAACAGATATAGTCCAATAGAGTTAGGTACGCAGCAATTTAAAATAAGAGAAACTGAAAATGGACACGGGTCATGTAAAACATAAATCTATTATTTGTATCAAGCCATACAATGGCTTCTGTTTAGAGATTGTGGTTGTCCTACCTATTTATTTTATTCGAAACTATTATAAAGTTTGCGCAATTATGAAATTAATTACAAGAAACAGTAAATTTTAGCCCAATCTCAACCGCTAAAATTTTAAATACGAGATGTCAGTAAATTTTAAATATAAATTCATTTAAGCTGTGTGCAACATTTGAGACAATGCTTTATATAACATTTTGGAACCGTGCGGAAAGCCGATTTCCAAATATAATCACCCGGATCTTACAAATTTTGCTATGTGGAATGCATACCTATCATAAATCAGAATGTCAAGAACATTGAAGCTTAATAAAAATCGATCGATATAATATATTCATATGGAAAAGTTCTATACTAGTTTTAGTTTAGGGAAGAGCCATTTCTATTTTCCTACTCCTGTCAAAATGGATGTCTAAAAGTAAGACGAGGATGCAGCCATAACGCTAAAAACTAAGGTGAAAACGCTAAGTGACAGCAAGTAACGTTATATGTTTGAGACAATGCGATTTATGTTCCATTTCAATCTTACGCACCCAAATATTTAACGATGGTTTTAGTATGTAAGGAATAAAGTATTGAAAATAGGTTTGAGCAATTAGTTTTAACGAGTCCCATGTTGCTGAGCACATTGAGCGAATCTAGTATGTAAGATAAACAACAAATTTTTAACAACAACTAAACGGCAAAAATAGGAAATTAAATTTATTCTATGATTAACATCAGTTTTAAAATAATATATGAATTATAAGCGGAATTAAATAAAATAACACATGTGACTTTGAATTAATGAATTACTATTGCAATATAAATGATACCATTGATAGATGATACTACTACTAATAATTTCCTATGAAAAAGAACAAGAAAATAATGAATGAAATTCTGGTCATGTTTAAAATGTAACATCATAATTTGTGCCACGTCTGTAAGATCTAGACAAAACATGACAATGAATGTTTAACATTAAAATCAAATATTATCATTGCTAATGTTCCATTCGATAGAACGAAATCCGGAAAATGGTTTTAGCGAATGTGAAATTGTAAACAATATTTTACAACGTGATCGTGAAATATTCCATCATTTATTCAGCATAACAATAATATCATATTTTATTTTGTATCAATACATCATAAATACATCAAAATTTAAGCAACCCTATTTTGTTACTACATTGTCCCACTTCTTTACATTTCGCTACATTCTTCCTTTCAAAATTTAAATGATACAAATGTTCTGAACGTGAAGTATATCACACATCTCTTCCTAAAGAAATATTTATTTTGTTTCACGATTCTAATTTTCAATACTTTTCGAAAATAAATAGAGAAGTCCTGTAATCCTTATTCAAGGAAAAGTCTTGATACTCAATTTATTCCTACATATCAATTTTTAATCTTTAAAAATTCTAGGTTATAGGCAAACTGCACAGAATTTCAGTACCATTCAATTTTATTTTCGTAACGTAGTAACCCAGCATTAACGAAAAAAATGGAAATTCTTCATTAAATTAGGAAAACTGCGTACGCTAAGAATTTATCAATTTTTTCTCTATACTTCAGGGCAAAAGATATAAGTATTAAATTTTGAAACCGCCACTTTTAAAATAGGATTAATGTTGGACAAGTTTCCGACATCTTCATCATGTTCCCTTACCATCGCAAAGTGATTTTATTTCATTGTGCGCGAACGGACTACATCAATCATTTATCTCATGCAAAGATAACCTTGTATGAAGTAATTGCTTTCGTCCATCAATCCACCCACTCAGTGCCTTCTTCTTTCCCTTGGGTTCTCGTAGTACGTTGATTCTCGAGTATGTTTAAATTCGCTTGACATCAAGTCCACGTCGATTACCACAATGTTCTCTTCCTTTATAACTATTAAAATCCTCTATTCTTATAATAATAATAAAAGAACTAACATATTCTTCTTTCACAAATTAATGCAATAATCTGAAGCACGCAAATAACTCATGACACAAGTTTTACTAGTGTTATGAGCTAAAGACAAAACTGCGTAACGAGTATAAATAATACCCTCCTAAATGACAGGGACCGTAGCAAATTAACCTCGTTTAGCAAAGTGCAATTATAAGTCTACAACAACTTTTGGTTCACCTGCGTTCTTAAGATTTTCTACTGAAAATTAAGGCCGTCCGTTTCTTTAATTCTTATAATAATAATAATATTGTGCATAGTGTAAATACTGTAAATATTGTAAGTTCTAAGCAAGTTTGGATCCTTAATGCAAACGGTTAACTTTAATGAGGAAAATAATAATAAGTTGGTTATAGCAGATCAAAAGGATGAGAATCTATGTCAAACTAAGATCAATGTGGATAATAATGATATTTCTTATGAGATTAAAGGAAAACAATTAAACCAATATAAACGCACTACGTAAATTTTGTCTTTTATGTACTCTTAGGAATATAGATTCGTGACTTGTTAGAGATGCTAAGTGGTACTGCAAATTTATTCGATAAGTAATCCCTGACTAGAATGAGATAATGTGATTCTAGTTCTCTTATTCCATGAAATCTAGATGTATCCTAACTCTGTCAATATCTCTCTTCAAACAACCTATATTGTTATTCTTCCGCTGCTCATGGATTCATTTCGCCTTATTCCTCTGTCACACCAAGCAAATTCAAGGATAGTCTTTTCAGTAAAGCAAGAGGCGATTCTTTGCCCAATTCATTTTTACCGTATTCCTTCCTGTCCCAAGTTGTTTAAAACCCATCAATAAACAATTCACAATTCAAAATCCTAACAAAAATAGAATAGAGAGATTCCTCACATTGCAAATAGTTTGCCAATGATCATCACCCATTATATAGAATACGTGATTTAATTTATTGCCTGTGATACGTGCGGTTAGTAACAAAAGTTCTTTCATTTTCGTAAAACTTGATTTGCGAAGTCTTTGGACAGGTAATTTATTAAATGGATGAGCGGATTTGAGTAAATTTTTCACTAACCTAAAGAGAACATAACTTTCACTAAATTACACGAAACAGAACATAACTTTGTTGATATATTTTAAAGTTATTCAAAATGAAATATTGCCAAGACTCAATAATTGCTTTCGCTGACTGTACATGTATAATACAAAACCCGCCTGAAGTGAAATGTCACTAAAATGTGTTATTCAATAAACACCTGTCACGCTCATTGTTCATAGGACTATTTGTAGAATATCGAAAGTTATATGTCATTACAAGATAATTAAATAATGAGAAAATATAGACCCGGGTTCAACGTCGATCTTGACTGAAGTTTTCCCTTGGTCACACTATGGTGATGCTAGGATGGTTCCTTCACTAAGGACAGGACCGATTCCTTCGCACATCCTCCCCCCCCCCCTCTATGACGGCCTTGGCCTGACTTAGAAACTATCATAATAATCGACTAAGTCAGCGATAAAGAAAAGGTTTCCCATTTGTATCAATACACCTTAGGTGCGATATTCACAGTATAGGCATAGATAATACTGCAAAGCATTTTCCAGAAGTGGAATGCTAAAAATAAATTTAAAACGAAGGTCGTTTAAGTCCTCTTACACCTATTAAAATCTTCTTACATCCGGAAACTACAACACATTTCAATCGCTCGCTTTGTCTTATCACAGCTGATTCACTGTAGTCTTCCCACATAAACTTTCCCGGGATTGATTTGGGTGTGCAACAGAAGTGAGTACCCCGTTCTCCTGGGTACCTCGGATAGTAAAGGTGGTAAAGCACGGGATTTAAAACCCAATTTCAGGTCATGCAATATAGGTCGAGAATGTATGGATCACTACTTCTACGCGCCCATGCACCGTTTCTGGCTCGATCGCAACTCTTACCTCTTTTCACCTTTAACGTGTTAAAGTGTTCTCACTTAATTGAAAACAAATATAACTATTGCATAATAATAATTCAGAATCACATTAGAAGAGTGTTAATTACGATGCTTAAATGAGAAAAGTGCGTTAATTTTCAGTTTTCAACGTGAAATTTGTTAGCAAAGCATGGTACCTTGAATACAGATCTTGACTCAAATCCATCTATTCGGTGTCCAACAACAATACCAAGGAATTGGACATTACAGCCTGTGTTCTTAAGGTGTTGTAGAGGTCTGACATTTACTTGAACTTATTTATAACTTCAGGGAATCTTTGGATCAGGCCAGGACAAGGTAGTTGCCCTTCAAGGAATTGGACTTCAACATTTATTAAAGGAGATCCGCATCACTCTGTTCAGCAGACTCCACCGGGACTTGAACCCTTGACCACGCGCACAGACCATCCCGGTTTTATTGTTTTTTTTTAATCTTCTCTCACATTATATCTGATAGTTCAGCATTGCAATGACTCCATACATGACAAAAAAGATGAAATCGAGCACATGCTGTGAAAATATTCTATTGTAGTAATTCCTGATACCTAAGTACTATGGTGACACAGCAAGGGACAAATGTCTTGACGCTTGTCTTCAGATAATGTTTCTCAAACTAGCATAGATGTCCCTCCCTGATATGACATAGGTATGCTTTTTTTAAAAAAAGAAAATTGGTCACTTCCGTGTCCCAGCCATCCTCAATGGGTTCTCTTTGGTATCTCTCGGTCAGACCAGGCAAATGCTGGGATTATAAGCTTCAATAAGATTACATTGGTAAAAATGGATTTTCTCAAAAGTGAACTAAATGCTTTATTTCATTTTAAGTGTTTTTTTTTCATATTTGAGTCCGTCCTTCTCATTTCTTAACGGAAATGCGTAACAATAAATATTTTTGCTTTCTTGTTTTCAGTAATTAATTTTCCTTTGTTTCCAGAATCATAAATATTATAATGTATACATCAAGAATGAAGATTTAAAACTATTTTGTTGTTTACTTAATGATGAACAATGCGAAAAATGAAAGCAGTTGCAAATGCAAAAATAATGGTGCTTATCATAAAAAGAAAGTAAACCGAAAAATAACTAGGTCGGCATGAATTTTCAAGGAGCAAAGACATTGTATTTTGAAAAGAGCTTCCCTGGCGAGAAATAAAACTTGGAAAAGGTAAGTGCTGCCATAGAGTTTTCAACAATTCACGGAATCACTCTCACTATCAATTATTTTTAAAATTTCTTTTACGTCCTTTAAGTAACTACGATATAGGACAAGATAGGGTAAGAATGCATGTGGAAAGGAGCCTACCCTGGCTTTATTATAGGTACCATCCCATCATTTACATCGTGTGACTAAGGGAAAACCAGGATAAACGTCAGTCAAGATAGCCGGATCTGGGTTTCAACCGGCGTCCTCCCCATTCTTAAGCCAGTGCTCTACCACTGGGCCCCGGCAGTTGGGTGTAATTTATTTTAAAAACAATTTGCAGGAAATGTTATAAAAAGATTTTACACCCCTCAATTTTCCATTTATTGCTTCCCGATACCATCATGTTTCGAAGTACTGGCATGAAGCATAAAGGTGGATACGACAAGACAGGTTTCATAATGATAGTATAAAAAATCGTATATGGGTCCCGCAATGATAAAAGAGTAAAGGAAATTCACATTGACTATTGCATGAATAGGGTGGGGGAAAAATTGGATTTTCAAAAATCTAAATAAATGGCGTTAATAACAATAATTTATAAGTCTAATACGCGTTTTCACAAATAATTATACATAGCAATCAATAGTGGATGCCACAAACATACAGCATGTGAAGGATTCCACAATGGTAGACGGATACATATACAAGGGACAAAAAAATCTAAAAACACGTCATACAAGACACGGAAGTGTGGCCCGCCACTGTACACCACGTGTTGCATTTGCCGATCGTGTTTTGTTTTCAATGTGTCATGTGGACTTTCCTCTTCCGTCAGCAGTACCCAGTTTACCTGTGAGTGTCGTGGTATGCAAGTGGTGCGTTAAAATGGGCGTCCTGACAAACTTCCAAAGAGGCATGATCGTTAGTGCCCGTCTGGTTTTAGCTTCAGTGACAACAGTGGCGACCATTGAGGGGGTATTGAAAGGCACTGTGTCCAATGTCACGAGGGCATACACAATGCATGGGCAAACAACGTCTGCACAGCACAACAGTTGTCGAAAGACAATTATGCCCGATAGGGCCAGGATGGCATTAAAACGGATTGTAGCAGCTAAAAAGGAGACAACTGCAATGAAAATTACTTCTGAACTCAATTCCGGCCTACAGAACCCGGTTTCATAAAAAACAGTGCGACGGGAACTTCATAAAATGAAAATTCATGGCAAGGCCGCGATTGCCAAACCTCTAGTCACAGCAGTAAATGCGAAGAGGCGTGTCCAGTGGTGCAAGGACCACAAGGAGTGGCCGCTTGACCAGTGGAAACACGTAATGTATTGCGATGAATCGACCTACACCTTGTTTCCAACAACCGCTCATGTTTACGTATGGAGAACACCGTCGCAAGCCTATGATCCAGACTGTCTGCGCCCAACTGTAAAGCATGGTGGTGGTTCTGTTACAGTGTGGGCAGTTATATCGTGGTTTTCTGCAGGTTCCATCATAGCCCTGCATGGAATGATGAATGCTAAGGCATATGAGGCCATTTTGGGGGACCAGGTTCTGCCTATGGCCTTAACATTGTTAACGGATGGTGATGTCATCTACCAAGATGATTTGGCACCCTGTCACGCTGCAAAAAAGTGCAATCATGGTTTGAGTAGCATGACCAGGAGCTATCACACCTCCCCTGGGTCCTACAATCACCAGATCTGAACATCATTGAGCCATTGTGGTCTGTGTTAGAAAGGCGTGTTCGATGTCTTTACTATCCACCTTCATGAAGGATCACCTAACACCTTAAGGAACTGGAGCATATTTTGAAGGAAGAATGGTACAACATTCCACACACCGCGATTCAGGAGCTGTATACGTCCATTTCATACGTCGGGTCGAAGCAGTTTTGGACGCAAAAGGAGGCCCAACACCATACTAGGTATGATTTTCACACTTTTTCAATAGTTTTAGATTTTTGTTTTATATATATATAAAAACATATTGCTTCCTGATACCATCATGTTTTGAAGTACTGGCATGAAGCATAAAGGTTG
This sequence comes from Lepisma saccharinum, assembly GCA_022664845.1. Lineage (NCBI taxonomy): Eukaryota > Metazoa > Arthropoda > Insecta > Zygentoma > Lepismatidae > Lepisma > Lepisma saccharinum. Next base: position 20,527 of record JAGDQP010028103.1, read on the forward strand.
GTACGCCTGGACATAGAAAGGTTTCATAATGATAGTATAAAAGATCGTATATGGGTCCCGCAATGATGGAAGAGTAAAGGGAATTCATATTGACTATTGCATGAATAGGGAGGGGGAAAAATTGGATTTTCAAAATCTAAATAAATGGCGTTAATAACAATAATTTATTAGTCTAATACGCGTTTTCACAAATAATTATACATAGCTATCAATAGTGGATGCCACAAACATACAGCATGTGAAGGATTCCACAACGGTAGACGGATATATATATATATATATATATATATATATATATATAT